>JADRCD010227842.1:3206-42948 GCA_019843815.1 Montemys delectorum
AAAAAAAAAAAATGACAGGGGAGTTTTAGCCAAGATACTTTAATGGTATGGCTGCATAAAGAAGATCTGGTGAAGAGCAACACCAATAGACATCGTGATGTAGAATGGAGAAGTTTCATGAAGGCCCCACCCATAGCCAAATAATTATTTCTAGCTTTTTGAAAGAACCCCCATACTGACTTCTATAGTGATTAGATAGTTTATCATCACCAGCAGCATATAGAAAGGGTTCTCTTTTGTCCCCCTTTGTCCTAGAATTTGTTATTTATTTACTTATAAACTTAAAAAAATTACTTGTACGTGTGTGTGTGTGTGTGTGTGTGTGTGTATTTTGGGCATCTTCAAAACAAAACAAAAAAACCAGGTGGCTGTAGCTGAGTGCATTTCTTTCTGGGTCTTCTGTTCTATCGATCTAAGTATCCCTGTTTGTGCCAGTAACATGCTGTTTTTATTACTGTGGCTCTGTACTACAACTTGAAATCAGGTATCGTAATAACTCTGTTATTGGACTTTTTGCTCAGGATTGCTTTGGCTATCTGCGGTCTTTGGAATTTCAATGTGTATTTTAAGATTTTTTTTTCTGTTTTTGTGAAGAGTGGCACTGAGATTTCACTTAATCTGTAGATTACTTTTGTAGCATGGCCATTATTCTGATATTAGTTCTTGCATTCCATGTATGTGCCACTTTTTTTTCTTTTTTAACTTTTATTGCATTATGATGAGAAAAGTTATATGATTTCAATTTATCTGAATTTGTTAACATTTAAAAACATTTTAAGTAAATAGAATTAAATCATGTTCTTGTTTCCCTTTTGTACCCCAACTCCTCCCAGAGACACTGCCTTCAACACCTACAGTAATATCTTTTTTGTCATATTCCTTAAAATTTATAAAATATTATAACAATAAAAATGAGTATTATAAAAGTGGTTTGATATAAAACAACAATCAATTTAACAGTCTTATGTAGATGCTTATCTACAGCAATACTGAAAATATATTTTTCTCAATATAAATTTTAAATAACTCCAAACATATTAACTATATATTTCAAAATAATACATCACTACTAGTATTTTTTAAGTTTTTTTTGTTTGTTTGTTTTGTATTTAGTAGAGTTTAAAATCTTGGCTCTTACTGTGGTACAAGCCCAAAATAAGAACAATTTTTAGACATTAGATTTCATTGTAATAAGGCTGTACTTTAATGACCCTCACATCACCAAAGGATTTTACCTCCCTAGTAGCTAAGCTGAGAATTGACAGTTCTTCTGCACCAAGGAATGAATTGTAGGCATGATATTTGGAAACAGACTTCCTGCTCTGTTCAAAGCTATTCGACTTGAGTGAGTGACTTTATTCTCAGCCCATAGAGAACAGGTTACATTCATTTAAGAAATGGTGTGTGTATTAAGATGGTCTATCCATAAAGTAATTCACCAACTGTTTCAATGAACAATGGTTCTGCTTGGAGGGTGGCACAGATATTAGGTGAGGGTAAGAATCTGGTTCATTAGCTGTGAGAATTTAGAAAAGCATTTATTTCAGAGAAAGAGTAACTTATAAAGTCCTCTTCTTCAAATCTGACACAAGAGTTACAAACGTCAAGCAAAGCATTCAGTCTCACTCTTTGTTGTTCTTTTACAAGCCACCTCCCAAGTTAATCGTCTATGTGTCTTTTGGGTATATAAATACTTTTGAAATATATAAGCTGTTCTGAAAACCAAGGTATAGTGTAAAGACATGAAATAAACAATACTACTAATAGAGAGGCTGAGATAGGCGAAGCAAGATTTCAAGACCCTTATTTCGTACACTGTAAGAGACTGTCACGAACAAACAAGCTAAAAGTGTATATAGATTGTACAATATTGGACCTAATTTCTCCAATTACCAAATTAGAGAGGCCATTGGATGACAATCAACAAATTTCTATTTCCTCATATTTTTGGATTTCAATCGATTAGTATATGTCGGTAATATTAATTTTCACATTAAGATATTAAGAGTAAAGTAATTGTCACATTCCTATTGTTTTTGTTGTAAGAGGTGGAATTAGGTTTGTGTGGATTTGTTGAAAGATTACTTTCTTGCTTCTTCTAGGGTGTAGTTTCGCTCATTATGTTGATGTTTTCCATCTATTATCCTTTGTAGAGCTGGATTTGTGGAAAGATATTGTGTAAGTTTCATTTTGTCATGGAATATCTTGTTTTCTCCATCTATGGTAATTGAGAGTTTTGCTGGGTATAGTAGCCTGGGCTGGCATTTGTGTTCTTGTAGGGTCTGTATGACATCTGCCCAGGATCTTCTACCTTTCATAATCTCTGGTGAGAAGTCTGGTGTAATTCTGATAGACCTGCCTTTATATGTTACTTGACCTTTTCCCCTTACTGCTTTTAAAAGTCTGTCTTTGTTTAGTGCATTTGGTGTTTTTATTATTATGTGATGGGAGGAATTTCTTTTCTGGTTCAGTTAATTTGGAGTTCTGTAGGCTTCTTGTATGTTCATGGGCATCTCTTTCTTTAGGTTAGGGAAGTTTTCTTCTATAATTTTGTTGAAGATATTTACTCGCCCATTACATTGGGAGTCTTCACTCTCTTCTATACCTAATATCCTTAGGTTTGGTCTTCTCATTGCATCCTGGATTTCCTGGATGATTTGGGTTAGGTGCTTTTTGCTTTTTGCATTTTCTTTGGCTGTTGTGTCAATGTTTTCTATGGTATCTTCTGCCCCTGAGATTCTCTCTTCTATCTCTTGTATTCTGTTGGTGACGCTTGCATCTACGATTTCTGATTTCTTTCATAGGTTTTGTATCTCCAGTGTTGTCTCTCTTTCTCATTTCTTTATTGTTTCTATTTCCATTTTTAGATTCTAGATGGTTTTGCTCATTTCCTTAATTTGTTTGATTGTGTTTTCCTGAAGATCTTTAAGGGATTTTTGTGTTTCCTCTTGAAGAGCTTCTAGTTGTTTACCTGTGTTCTCCTGTATTTCTTTGAGGGTGCTATTTATGTCCTTCTTAAAGTCCTGTATCATCATCATGAGAAGTGATTTTAGATCTGAATCTTGCTTTTCCAGTGTGATAGTGTGTCTAGGACTTGCTATGGTGGGAGAATTGAGTTGTGATGATGCCAAGTAACCTTGGTTTACGCTTGCCCCCACCATCTTGTTATCTCTAGTGATACCTGTCCTTGCTAAATCTGACTGGAACCTGTCCTTCCTGTGATCCTGGTTATGTTAGAACTCCTCAGAGTCAAGCTGTCTCTGGGATCCTGTGACTCTGGGATCCTGTGATCATGGGCTTGTTATAGGGCCTGGGAGTGGAGCTTCCTCTGGGTGTTGTGGGACTGGCTTCTGAGTTTGCACCCAAGGTCTGCTCAGGGCACCAGCTCAGACACACTGGAAAGAATTGGAGCCACTGTACTGGTGGAGTTACTGTGTGCCTTACCATTTTTAAATAAAATTCTTTTCCATAAAAAAGATGACTTTTCAAAGTTTAGAGTTCTTAACCTGCACACATTTCTTTAGAGTTCTGCATAAAGATCTCTTTGTGAGCCCAAATGTAGGACTATGAAACCAATTTGAAGTTGAATTCTTTGGTCATTGTTTGCGAAGGAGGTGATATGTGGCTTATGTGCTTTTAACTTAGATGTTTTTGTAAGACTTATTAAGATATGGGTGGTTATACAGAAACATACATATTCAATGCATATAACTTAATAAATTTTGGCATTCATGTATATTCATGAAATATTTACTGCAGTAAAGACAGTAAGCTTATCTATCAGTTCCTAAAGTTCCTTTATTGATTCTTGTATGTTTGTGGTGGGGATATATAACATGAGATACTGCTCCTAATAATCATAAGTGCAGAGTATATGGCCAAACATAGCTTTGTTGTTGTATATCAAATCTTCCGAATTGACTTATATCATGGCTTTAGACTCCCTGAACCCTTGCGTTCCCTACCTTTGGAAATTCCCTTCTACACACTGCACCTATAGGTCTGAGCCTTTTAGATACTTCATATGAGTGGAATTGTGCAGTCTTTGCAGTCTTTGTCCTTGTGTAATTTGCTTATTATTCACGTTTGTGGCATTCATAGAAACAGTATTTGAGATTCATGTTTGAGAGTCGCCTGAAAGAACTCAGCTTGGGGAGGGTTTTGTGAATTCACATTCATATGTACTAATAAGCAATGGCTGCCACTTGAAGGCTGCTTGAATATTGGTAGGTTTTGGTAATGTAAATAGAATTAAGAGCCACATATTACAGCTCATTGGGCTGCTGAAATAGGTAAAAGATTACCCATTTTTAGTTCAAATCTTTACCATCAGTTTTCACAAAGTTATAAAAACCACCATATAAACCATTGATATAAAGAGACTATTTAGTAAATATTATTTATTTTAAAAAACCATAGAATTTGAAAGTTGGAATGGTACAATATAAAATTTATAATTTTGAATAAAAAGCTCTATGTTAATTAGTACATTTACAATATATACCTACCACCCACTTATTTTTAAACATTTTTATCATCCTCGACAGAAACCACATAACCATTAAAGCAATTACTTTATTGTGTCCCCCGACAATTATTGGCTATCATTAACATTTATGTCTTTATAGATTTAGCCATTCTGTATTGTTTATATAAATAATATAATAATTTCTTTTTGACTATTTTCACTTAGCAAAAATTTTAGATGCTAAACTATAAAGGTGCTAGGGAACCTGTATGCCATTGATTTGGGGATAAATTATTTGGATATTAACCCAAAGGCATGGAGTGGGGCACAATGCACAAATAGAATTGCATCAAATTTGAAACTTTTCATGGCAAAGGAAACAACAGAGTGAATAAACTAACAGAATAGTGGAAAATATTATATCCCAAATATCTGACAAGGGGTAAATATCCAGAATACATGGGAACCTCAAACACCTTAATAGCAAGAAAACAAATGATTCCATTAAAATGGGCAAATGCATAGTCATTTCTCAATAGAAGACATAAATGGCAAAAAAAGGTATATGAAAAAATGTTCATGACCACTAATCACTAGGAAAATACAAATTAAAGACACAATGAGATATTGCCTCCTACCTGTTAGGAGGATGATAGATGGTCACTCTTGAGAAGGTAGTCGGGGGCAGGGAAGCTCTGTGTACTGTTCTTGGAAATGCAAATTAATACATCCATTATTGAAACCAGTATGGAAATTTCTGAAAACTTAAACAGAACTATATAAATATCTACCACTCCTTAGTAAATATCCAGTAATCTCACTCCTGGAAGTAAAGTCTGTATGTCAAAGTACTATCTACACTCCCATGTCTAGGGCCAAATTAGTCACTGAAAGCCATGGCATGAAATCAATCTCAGTGTCTATTAAGCACTGACTGAATGAGTTATGTGTGTGTATGTGTGTGTGTGTGTGTGTGTGTGTGTGTGTGTGTATACATTTATATACAAACACACAAAGGAATACTCTTCAGCAACAAAGAAAAATAATCCTATTGTTTGACACAAACATTGGTAAGTTTGGAGGTGGCTACATTAATTGAACTAAAGGATTCTCAAAAGAGCAGATATCAGATAGTCTCATTCATTTGTAGAACCTAAACAAACGATGAAGACCAACCACAGTTACAATCTGTGTAACGTAGTCACTTGCCTCATATTATGGCAACAGAACATTGGCCAAACATAGGTCTTCTCTAAGTATGGGGCCTTGTGCAGTTCCAAAGATTGCAGAGCAAATTCTTTCCTCCTTGATATCCCCAAATCCACTGGCAGCAATGAATGAGGTAGTCTTCAAGATGATGCAAGTACATATGGCTGCCTGTAGCTGCATGTGGGACCTTGCAAGAGAGTGTAGCATCATAGAACTGTCCTTTCAGCAGACAGTCCAGTGCTGAAGAGATTCAGTCCTCTTCCTTTATTTAACAAAATTCTTTTATTGCATTTTTTCTTTATTTTGTGTATGTGCTTGTATGTGTATGCAGGTGTAGGGATGCATTGCCGTAGTGTGAGTGTGTTTGTATGTGGGTTCATGTGCTATAATGTGTGTGTGTGTGTGTGTGTGTGTGTGTGTGTGTGTGTGTGTGTGTATTAGAAGACCACTTAAGGGGTTGGCTCTCTCCTTCTTTTATGTGAGTTCCACTATCAAGCATAGGTTGTCAGATTGGTGGCCTATTGTTCCACCTTGATTGCTTTATTCTTTTTTGTTGAAGAAATGGATTATAACTGAAATAAATGCCGCAGAAGAGGTATGTGATGCTTTGACACTTTGTAACAAGGAGACCTACAATATTTCAGTCGTTGAACATGCCAATAAAAGTTAGTCTTACAAACTTGAACTTAATTTGATTTAAAATACTTGAAAGACCGTGTTGCATCTCAGCATTCTTCCTGTATCTATCCATTTATGTTAGGATTTGAAGACATGAGACAACATCTTTGTTTTCTTAATTTACACCTAATTAATTAAATAGTAAAAGTTAGGTTTTTTATTTGTGAATATTCTAAAATGATCTTTTATGCCATCATTTGTCCAGCTATTTCACCTTGAACACACTGGTCAGAGTATTAGTGTTTTTTTCAGTTGCTTTGAATTTATGACATAGAGCACACTGACTCAGAAGGGAGTGCAACCCATGTGGCAGCAGTAGTGGGAGTGAGAGGCAAGGAATGCTGGTAAAGAAAGAAGACACAGGCGACTATGTAAATAGAGAAGAGGAACAGAAGGAAAATGGACTTTGATAAGGTGATGCACTTAGTAAAGGACAATATAGACTCTCATTTTCCATTTCAATCCATTCATTTCTCCATAGTGGTCTGTATACACAAGACATATGACAGCATAAATAGTGAACCTTGGTACACTGCTACATGGGATAGCTTAAACACCCTTGTCTGAAGGGTGAAGAGAGACCATTTTGATGTTTCAAACAAGCTTTCTCTTTGTTTAGAGAGAGATTTGAATTCCTCTCTGTTGATCCTGATTGCTAACTTGATTGGATTGAAAGTACCTAAAACACACATCTGAGTCTAGCTAATCAAAGGGCGAAGACTAACTCTGAATGTGGGCCGCACAGTATTCTGGGAAGCACAGATGGGGTAGGAAGGGAAAAAGAGAAAGCCTAGCACACACACATTTTGCTTCTCAACTGGATGATAGAAGTTGTTATGGAACTCCTCATTCTCCCCTTCCAGGTGGACTTAAAGCTCTCATCTAGTAACCTCTAATAAGTCTCTGGCAAATTATTACAGCAGTGAATGTCTGATTGATTCAGGGATATGCTATTCCTATATTATGTTGTCTATGTTTTTAAAGGTGTCTTTGAATGTACTAGAGTATTTTTTTTCATTTTTAGATCTTAATATTTATTCTGAAAATACAAACAGTTATTTTTGTTGAACCAGCACTCTATCTTGGAGATGTCACTCGCTGCTATCATCTCTGTAAAATTAGCAAAAGGAATTTAAAGCATTATTTTTTTCTAAATATAAGCTCTATATTTAGAATGCTTGTGCCTATGAACAGTTATTGTTTGTGTCTTCATACATAAAATTCTATTTCCTCATTAGTATTCACCAGCAAAAAGATATGTATCTATCTATATCCAGTTATATCTATCTATATCTATATCTACGTATTCAAAGGTCTATTTTCTTCCTACTGAAGGAGAGAGACAAATGGGGACACAAACTTTCTTGATTTCTGCATGATTCTAATTTGAAAGCTGGATTAGTTTGCTAGGGCTGCTTTAAAAATAACAGTAGACAGTAAGCATAACCATCAGGAGTTGATTTTTTATTGTCTGGAAGCTGACACTAGATGATCAGGCTGGTGACAATTCTCTGTGAGGACTTCAAGGTCTGTCAAGGCTTCGTTCCTTAGCTTGTAAGTGGTGTCTGCTCTCTTTTTCTGTCCTCAGAACCCCTGTCCCCTATATATGTGTATTTTCAGAATTCTCCTTTTCTGAGTACACTGGTCATATTGAATTGAGGTTTTCCTTAATTACCTTATTTGATTATTTGCTTTAAATACATTACTTTGTAATGACTTCATCTCCAAAACCACTCACATACTGAGGTATTTAATGTCAGGATTTCTACATGAACATTTTTGGGAGGGTACAATTCAACTTGTGATAATGTTACACATGAAATGATGATTAGTATGTTTTTTTTCCTAACATGTCATGTCAAAGACAGATTGGACCACACTGCCCTTGTGCCTATCACTAGTTTTAAGGTGGATCTGATTATCTTTTCATACAAAGGAGTGCCTGACCCTGGAGAGGAGGTGGTTGGTATTGCTATACTAGAAAGGGATAGCCGAGCAGAGGTGACTACCCTGGTCACTGGGCTGTCCCCATGCTTCCTTGCCCATGGACATTGTTTAGGAAGTATTCTTTATATTTTCTGAAATCAGTCCATAGATAGAAAAAAAAGGAGGAAAGGGTCTGGAGTCTGGGACCCAGAACTAGACTCTAGGAGACACACTGAGAAGAAAGCATGGATGGGCAAGGTGTACATTGTTAAAGAGTTTCTAGAGTCTGGGATGAAATGTGGTTGGATGCTCTCACATCACGTGTCCTTAGCAACAGTTTCCCTCCACACTGTTAAGCTCTTCAGCCAGACAAGTGAAGCAGTTCATTTGAGCACTCTTTCTCTCTTTATATCTTAAACAATATGGTAAGTGGCAGTGATCAGGGGCTAGCAGCACACATGGAAAGGATCACTCCAAATAAAATATTAACTAACAGAGCTGTGCTGTGGAAGTGGCTTGATGCATGGCAAATTGCATTTGCAGCTGGCCAAATGGAAAGTGATATATGCTGGGCCCAAGAATAATAAATACAAAGAGAGATCAATTGAACTGAACTAAAGTGGTAGGGCTTTGAAAGACGACTTAGAGTTATATCTCCCAAACATGGTTAAAAAAAGGGACTCAATTAAAAAGTAAATTGGAAAACTATAAAGTAGCTGACACAAATACAAGGTTAAGTTTATGGAAGTTATAAATGCTAAACAGGTTCCCTCTCCAATTCCAATATCTGCCCACTCTGCTTCTCTGTGCGCTTTCCATTTCTTTTTATGAGTATTATTACTCAACGGGAGAACAATCAGTTATATCAAAGCCATTCATTGCAAAGTTTGTGTCAATAATTTTTATTGAAATGGGATGAAAACAGAGGAGTTTGTGTCCAAAAGCATGAATAAATAGGAACGAAAAGCAAATTATTATGCTATCAGATACCAGGAGAAGCAGCCTTTGAACTAAAGGGAAAAAAGCCTCTTTTCCTGTGGAGAGAAGAAGGGATGTGCTTCATTTCAATATCTATTACAGTTATGAAAGGGCCAGAGATCCCATGGCTTTGAACAGCCTTTGTGAACAGAGCTTTGTGTCAGGCCCCGAGTCTGGTGGTTCAATAAGGGCTTTGGGGTAAAGAATATAGGGAGGGGCTCTAACTAGGGTGATCATAAGCAACCCTTTAGGGGACTTTTATTTTAAATATAAACTTTATGCCTTTGGGAAATATCAACCTCCTGGGGCCTGGTAGGGAAGCAGATGACAGACAAATTATCATTCTGACTTCAGGGCTTGGACATTACAGACATGTTATAGCTTAGTGCCATAGCATTTCTGATTGGAAAGATATTGAAATTGAGGGAAATAACGCTCTGGGGAAGAAAAGCTGTGTCTCTCTTTTCCACAACATCTTTCCTCTCAAATAGATACCATGCCACTGGACAGTAAATTCTTCTAGACAGGGAAGTGTTTTCCATTGCTGTTTGGGTCCACAGATTTCTAGTGTAGACCTGGTAAGATGATTCTTTTGTTATTTGATTGCCTCCAGATCCATACCTGATAAACTGATGGCAATCGCAAGTGTGTTAAACCGGTTAGAATCTATTTTAAGTAGCTATCAAAGGGGTTGTGATTAAAACAGTAAGACTGATGAGCATGTAGCCTTCCTGCCCTAGGAACAACATTGCCCACACCTACTTGAACATGGCATGAGTAAAAACAAGTTGGAAGGGTTGCTGGTTTGAAACCTCAGGACACTGCATGGATGCTCATGTCTGACTCCCTGACCACTTACCAGGAAGCTTGGTCTTGATGCTTTCCTGGCCACTGTCCTCTCCAGAAAGGAGACACAGTAGTTTAGTTAGTGGCCTTCAAAGATGCTCTCTGTTTATCAAACATTTGGTCCTCTCATGCTATACACAAGTTAACTAGTTGAAGCATTTATTTCATTTTTAAAATCTCAATAGAAGTAACTACACTGAAATATATATTAATCACATTGTCCATCTGACTTAGAGTAGAACACTTGCACAAGTAAATTAAAAAAAAATCTGTCCTGTATGTTAAAAACACTTATTCAAGTTATTTTTAATCTTCACTGTATGTTACTTGTTTTTATTTATTTGCTTGTTCATTTTTAATGGAAACTTTATTGTCAGGCAGCCATAGGTGTACACATTTGAAATGACTGAGATACAGCAAAGCCATACCAACTTGTTTGTTCCCAGATGTGCAGGAATTGGGTGAGTCCCATTTATGAACCAGCACTTACGATTTGTTGGTTCTACAAGGTACTGTGCATATGTACACCACCTTGTACATATAAATAAGAACACATTGCACTTATTTAGCAAATGAGTTACTAAGTTCTAAAAAGGAAATGATATAAAACCTGTATGTCTAGTTTTTTTTTTTATAGAAAACATTAAGTCTCACAATATTAATAAAACAGACTTGGAAGAGAGGGAAATTGGGATAATAATAATGATAGAGTAAGCTTCACTGACAAAGTGAATAATTTCTGAATGTCTAATATTCAACATGGTAGTTAACATTAACAGTAATGTTTATTTGAGATTTGTTAATGGGACAGATTTTACAATTCTCAGCATGCATGCCGTGACACTCATGTGAGGTGAGGGATCTGCCAATGAGCTTGAGTATAGCAATTAATTTTACAATGTACATCCACAAAAATTCTCCATATGTATCTTATGTGCACTTTCGATCCCATATCAGACAACGCTGTGCTGGTGGATTTAATTAACTATAGGCAGAACATGCTGGGAAAAACCTTGTGTCTAGGCTGAATATGTAGACCGTGCCTCTTCTCCCTAAACAGTCCAGCACACCGACTCTTTACATAGCATTTGCATTATTTTAAGTCTCATAAGTAGTCTAGAGATGATTTTGTATATTGGGTCGTATAAACACTTGCCATTTTTGTGTGAGAGACTTGATCATCCAATCTACCAGAGGGGATTCCTAGAAGCAATCCCCTGGAGGAATCAAGAGGAGATTGCACCTGCCATTTTTGTCAATCATACGGATTTCGGATTTCAACTGAAACAGAAATGAAAGAATATGAGAAGACTCATAAAATGGTGTTGCAGCAGCTTCATTTACAAATACTTGGTATGTGCTGCCACATTCTCAGAGCTGGTCTATTTCTTTCATTTACATTTTCTGCCTGGCTCCTGTAGGATTTTTAAAATTGCTATCCCTAATTCAAAACTAGCACTTGTGATCCCATGGCTGACTTTGAAGATCTTTCTTTGTGAGTTTCCCCAAAGCCTCCAGCCCTTTGGTAATGAGGCACTTGATGGCAATGGACACTTGAAGGCAGCATGGAGTCAACAGCCATTAGCAAATGTGTTCTATGTATCAGGCACTGCATTTTCTCTAAGAGAGGCTAAATCTTACCTGGTATGCTTATGACTTAATACTAACTTTGAACTCTCATGACTATGACAACACATGCTAGCAAACACCCCACCCCCAACCAAGTCCTCCCAATGCTAATTCTTATAATACACATTGTGGCAAGATTGGCTGAGCTAAATAATCTCCATCTCTTGAATTTAACGTGGAAGGACAGAGCACGATGTCTTTCCCTTGGTATGCTATAAGTCTTGCCTTAAGACACTCTGTTAACAGAATTGACAGGTAGAGGTCTCTGAGAGGCAATATCACTGTTGATAAAAAGTAAGATACCAATAAGGGAAGAGAAAAGTCAGTTGCAGGCTGTCTGTAGATGCTCTGAGGATTAGGCAGCACTGCCTGTGTAGACAGTGGTCATTCCAAGCCTGTGCTTTAGGCACAGAGGTGATACTCAACCCGGGATGATAGAAGATGCTGCACTGTGCATCTATACCCTGTGCTTTCTCATGTTTGCCTTTCTTTCTTGGTACAAAATCCTACATTTTATAAATAACATCCTTCCCCCGTCACATAATCCTATATGCGTAGCATGCTATTCATTGGAATAAGGCCTCATTTTGAAAGGATAATATGGTGGAGAAGATGTTGTGTGGGGATGGTAGAAGGGTACAGGATGGAAGGAAAGTAATAATTAAGAACTCTACAGGCACATGCATAGATGGGAAAAGGAAGACTCAAAGCCAGAAAGTTAGTCTAAAAGTGTAAGACAAAATTAATCATGTCAAGACAATCCAACAAAATATAAATATATTATGTTCTATTAATAATTAAGCCACATATACAAGTTTGTATTTCTTGAGTATCAGTATTCACAAAAATTATGATAGGAAATATTTAATTTTGCATAGTAAACATTTTCCAATTCCAAAATAATCAATACAAAGTTACTAATGTAATATTTTCTATATTTTTTTCATGTGAAAAATCTATAAAATTGTAACAGGGGCCAATTTAGACTTAGAGCCTAATCTCACTCTGGACTCAATATCAGAGTTAAGGAACCTAATGGGCTGGAGAGAGAGCTCAGGGTTAAGAGCACTTGTCGCTCTTCCAGAGGACTCTGGTTAAGTTTCCAGAACCTGCATGGTAGCTTACAATCATCTGTTACTTCAACCTAAAGGACCAAATATCTTCTTCTGACCTGTGCAGGCACAGAGATAAATGTAGGTTAAACACTTGTACAGACAAAATAAGTGAATCTTAAGAAAGGTAAAGGATATGACAAACATCTGCTGCTGAGTTGCTGCCATATGGGAAGAACTTTTTAGAGTCAACTGATTGTGGCATGGGATCAGGCCTTGTAGACATTGAGTAATCACTAGATGTATATGTTGTATAGGAAGAGGTGTTGTGACCTTGGGTGACCTTCAACTGGGGACAATAAGGTGCTCTGTGTGAGTGCATGGCTAAGCCATTCAACCTAGAAAGGGATGTGTCTAATGCAATACCCACTCATCCACCCATTCATCTCATTCCTCTGGTTGCTCAGTTTTTACAGACTCAGGCTTAAGATTACAGTATCCATGCCTAGTCCTAGGGTATTTCACATTTTCATCTGTGTTTCTTCTTATTTATCAGTATTTCCTGAAATATGACCAGCAATCGCAGGGGAATTAAATTTGATTATAGGTGGTATATAGGCAAACAACTTTCTTTCAACAACAACCTATTTGTTGCATGTTAAGTCTTAATGCAGTTACCACATAAAGCAGTTTCATAGATGCTATGACTTGGAATAGATTAAAGTGCGTATTTAGTGGACATTTTAGTTTTATTCCGGAAAAATATTAAAATTAAAGAGTTGTGTATTTCTTTCCTATAGATAGGCTCAGTGTTACAACTCTTTTTGGTACCATTCTCTTGTGTGACATCATTTTCCCCCTGACTTGAAGCACTGACACATTTGACACCTTGACAGCTCCATTTATATCTTTAAGTTAAACCTCTCTTGGAGTTTAGGCTCTTATAGCTGACTGACTACTTGACAGTTCCTCTTAGATGTCTCACAACCTCCTTAAATTTACTCAGTCCAAAACTGAATTCTTAAGCTCTCTTACTATAAACTCCTCTTGTCTATTCTTAGTCACTTTGCTAAAACCTGTACTCTACAGGCTAGAACCCTGAAAACCTTCCTTCCATTCTATGTATATGTTCCCTAAGAAACCCATGCCATCTGTTTTCTATTCCAGTGCTGTAGAACCTAAGAGTTCTTTTTGAACCTATATTTGCCAACATACTGCTGGAATCTGTCTCTGCACTGTCTCCATCGTTGGCACTTTAGGTTCAGCCATGAGCCTGCCTTTCCTGCCCTGAACTGGGATTCTCTTCAGTGCACTCTTAGCTTCCTCTCCACAGTTCAACCTGCATTTGCCAAGCATCCTCTTTGGTTTGGATAAGATTTTTTTTTTTTTATGTGCTAAGGATAAAATACCCAACTACAACCCTGCTAAAATGTGCTGGTATCTTTAAAAGACAGACCTTCATGGGAGGTCCTTGGGTCATTAATTAGCTACATTGGTTGTTCACAACAGTGAGTTATTACAAAAAAAGCAGGTCCCCTCAGTTGCTTTCCAGTTTCCTGTTAATTTCATCTCTATCCTGCATTTGCTCTTCCTACCCAACCAGAATGCTGCCCACCTTAAAGGCCAAATGGGCACGGCTGCAGGATCCTAAAGGTTAGCCTTTAAGGACTGTAAGCTAAATATACTTCTTTTTTGATGTGTGGTTAGTCTGCCATAGGTATTTTGTTATATTAACAAAAATATGTGGATGTAACAACCAAGTCATTTTTTTAAAGCATAGACTTAATAATATAATCACCTTGAGTTTTTCGTTCATTAGTCAATTATCATTGAATTTGAACTGAATCCAATTTGTTTAGCAGGGACTAGAAGGCCACCTTCATATTGCCACCTTTATGTAATACTATTTACTTTACTTTCACTGATCTCTAAAGAAATTGAGCTTCTTTCTGGGGAATACTTCTATTGCCTCTTGAACTCAGGGATCCTGAACTTGTGGCTCCTTTAAATATCCTACTCTTGGCTTGTTAGATGTTTGGCTCACTCAGAATGTTATTTTCTCTTCCTGTCTTTGATTAGCCTATCTTAGTCTTGGTAATCATAAATTTGTTTATTTGCTTATAATTTATAAATGAATAAGCTTATAATTTCAAAATATTTTTCAGTTAATTAATAAATGGAAAGAATACATTCAACAAAATATGCTGTTCAGAACAATGTTTCCTCTCTTTAGTGGAGTTCTTTATCTTACTTGTGAGGAAGAATCAAAGCTCTGTTTCCCTGTAGCCCTACAGGCAGTATCCACCGCTTGCCTGGCGGCTGCATTTTTAGCAGGGCAGCACATCTTTGGCCGATGTAGCATTTTGTAAGACCTTCTGGTTGAGCCCAGGATGGCTTAACTTGTTGCTCTTCAAACAGAGATGTTTTTTAGAACAAAGTTCACATCTCCACACAGGCAGCTGATACCCTTCTGTGCCCCTCTCCCCAGTATATGTGTGATACAGGCTTTGGCTTTTCCTAGTGCTCAGGGCAGCCTAGCCTGACGGGATGATGTGAGTATCTGGGGATCAGTTATACTCTGATCACTCTTCTCACTATGCTTCATTCACCAGAATGGCAGGTTGTTGCTTTTAATAGAATGGAAACTTCATTTGATTACTAATGACAACCTTTCCTCATATATCTTAGCCATTGCTACTTTTACTCTAAACACACTATTGGTTTCCTTTTTTCTTCTTTCTCCTTTTTTGGGGTGGATGGGTGGGACTGGATGTCTTCCTAAAGTCTTATAAGTTTAGCAGATGTTAATTTGATATACATGGCATTTCTACATAAATATATAAATGATATCATCTGTAAGTAAAAAAGATATGTATTTTTTGGTCACATTTCCAGTGATCACATGTGTTTCTTCTTTCTATTGATACATTTTAATCCATAGAATTTACATATAATAGTGACAATAATAAGCACTTTTAAAAATGATTTCTAATCTTGGTGGAAATGCATCTAGTGTTGTATTATTAACTAGAAGATTGATTGGCATACCTAGTCTTTACTGTTTCTAGGATGACTTTCTCTTTTCACACTGTACAAATTTTTTTAAGTAGGTTATAGTCCTATGAAAGCTGTCTTATTTTATGCTTAAACATTTACTTTTATTTGAAATAATCAACCCAGAAAGCTATATACATTTGTTGTGTGGAGTGCAATGTTTCAAAGCAAACGTACATTGTTGAAAAATTAAGTCATGCTGAATCACATCTAATACAGTTACCACTTTTGTAATGAAATCTCTTAAGCTCTACTTAGCAATGTTTAGTAATACAATATATTATCATTGACTATATCCATGATGTTCTTCAATAGATATCTTAACTATTCCTCTTATCTGTCATTTTATACATGTTAACTCCCATCTTCTTTCCTAGGTTTCTGACACTATAGCCCTTGTTAACTAACATTCTACTCTGAGATGAATATTTCATATTATATATATTACTGATTTCATGAAATATTTGATATTCTGTACCTGGATTATTTCACTTAACACAATGTCTTCTGGGCCTATCCATTGTTGCAAATGACAGAATACTTTTCCTTTTTTAAAAATACCAAACAGACAAACACATACATGCTCTCCCGCCCCCAACTAAACTACACTTTATCCATTCATCTGCTAATGAAACTTCAGGCTCTATAACTTGTGAATTATGCTCGTAAGAGTGTTGATACTGAATATGGGTAGGATTCCCAGTTGGACCAGTCTTTGAATTGTCCTTCCTTTAGTCTCTGCTACAAAGTTAGCCTCTACAACTCCTTTCATGGGTATTTTCTTCCCCCTTTTAAGAAGGAACGAAGTATCCTCATTTTGGGCTTCCTTCTTCTTGAGTTTCTTATGGTTTGTGGTTTGTACTTTGTGTATTCTGATCTTCTAGGCTAATATCCACTTATCAGAGAATGCATACCATGTGTGTTCTTTTGTGATTGGGTTACCCAACTCAGGATGATATTCTCCAGGTCCATCCATTTCCCCAAGAAGTTCACAAATTCATTGTTTTTAATAGCTGAGTAGTACTCCATTGTGTAGATGTACTACATTTTCTGTACCCATTCCTCTGTTGATGGACATCTGGGTTGTTTCCAGTTTCTGGCTATTATAAATAAGGCTGCTATGAACATAGTGGAGCATATGTTCATGTTATTACATGTTGGAGCATCTTCTGGGTATATGCCCAGGAGTAATATAGCTGGGTCCTTTGGTAGTACTATGTCCAATTTCCAGAGGAACCGCCAAACTGTTCCAACATATTCAATCCTACCCATATTCAGTCATCAAATCTAGAAACTATTGTGGATGCCAACAAGTGCTGGATGAGCCTGAGATAGAAGTCTCCTGAGAGGCTGTGACAATACCGGACTAATACAGAAGTAGAGGGTCACAGCCAACCATTGGACTGATTACAGGCTCCCCAATGAAGGAGCTAGAGAAAGGACCCAAGGAGCTGAAGGGTTTGCAGCCCCTTAGCACAAACAACATTATGAACTAACTAGTACGCCCAGAGCTCCCAGGGACCAAACTCCAACCAAAGAGTACACATAAGGGGACACATGGCTCCAGCAGCATGTGTATAGCAGAGGATGGTCAAGTGGGTCATCAATGGGAGGAGAGGCCCTTGGCCCTGTAGAGGTTCTATGTCCCAGTGTAGGGGAATGCCAGAGCCATTAAGCAGGAGAGGATGGGTTAGCGATCAGGGGAAGGAGGAGGGAATGGGGAATTGTTTGAGTTTTTGGTTTTTTTAATTTAATTTTATTTTTTCTTATTTTATTTTATGTTTCTTTTTTCTTTTGGAGGGGAACCTGGGAAAGGAGATATTGTAAATAAAGAAAACATCTAATAAATAAATAAATAAATAAATACTTAAAAGAGTATTGATATTTATTTGTTATATTTAGTGTAAATATAACAAATAGTAGTTGATTTGTTGGATTATATGGTAGTTCCATTTCAAAATCTTGGAGGAGTCTCGAAAGCGTCTATAACAGTCTATGTTCATTTGTATTACTACAAAATACATGCAAAAGATCTTCACATTTTTTTGTCAACATTTGTCATGTATCATATTTAAGCTATAGCCATTTTAACAAGTGTGGTTTGAATATGCAATTTCCTGGTGACTAATCAATGTCTAGCCTTTTTTTCAAAGACCCTTCAAACATTTGTATTCTTCCCTTTAGACCTGCCTATTTAGTTCCATTTGGCAGGTTTTAAAAATAAAATTAGTTGTTTTTTTTTTTTTTTAAAGAAGACTGTTTTGTTTTATGGGTATGTGATTTTTGCCTACCAGCAAGTGTGTATTTCACAAGCACACCTAGTCCCTGCAGAGCCAGACGAGAGTACTGAATATCTGGGCACTTGTGAGCTCTCATGTGGATGCTGGGAATGGAATCTGAGTCCTCTTCAGGAGCATCAGATGCCCTTAGTCATACAGAATCTCTCTGGCACTTGAATGATATTAATGATTTGAGCTCTCTTCATATTTTTAACATTAAGCTGTATCAAATAAATATATGGTCTACAAGTATTTTCTCTTGTTTTGCAGGCTCTTTTATTCTACTGACTATTTACTGTGCTGTGCAGAAACTTTTGGGTTGATACAGTCCCATTTGTTTAATTTTGCCTTTATTGCCTGTGTTGTTAGAATAAAACTGAAGAGATTTTTCTACCATGTTTTCTTCTAGTAGTTCTGTATTTTAGGTTCTTTTGAGTATTTATTCATAAATTTAGTATGAAGTAATGTTCTAGATTATTCTTTTACATACAGATAATTTAGCTTTCCTGATGCTACCTACCTAAGACCTAGTTCCATCCTACTGTGCATTCTTGCTACTGTCATAAAAGATTAGTTGGCTATAAAAGCAGGAATCTATTTCTAGGCTCTCTCTCTATTATACTGGTCTTATGCTTCTTATGCTGATCCCATGTTATTTGACTCTGTTGCATATTTTGAAGTCATGCAGTATTATGATAACAGCTTTGTTTTTTTAAATATTCAAAATTGCTTCAAATATTTAAGACTTTTGCATTTTTTAAAATACATTTTAGGATTTTTTTCCTATGTACATGGAAAATGCCATTGGAATTTTTATGGAGATAGCTGTCTCGTTTTAGGTACAATTCATTTACTTGCATCTTCTTCCTTTTGATTCCATTTGATAAGTAAGTATGTTTCATGCCCATAATTTGATATCTGAGATCCTGCTGAGTGTATCTGTTCTCCAGGTTCCCCAACCTGTTCCATGTGCAGTTGACTTTTCAACCATTGTATTGTTAACATGTTTCTTTCAGAACCTCCTCCAGGTATTGATGTCTTTTCGGCTTGTGTTTGGTTAGCTCTATGGTTATACTTGTTTTACTTCCCAGAGAGAATACATGAAATTTTTGTTAGGGATCCACATTCTTCACAGAAATACAAGGAATAGTCCTTAGAGAATATGAAGTTAATTTGAGGACATTATTGATCATAGCAGGTGAGGTTCTGAGGTAGGGGATGGGATATCCAAGCTTTTCAGGTATCATGGATTCTTAGAATAGATATAATTCTCAAATTAAAATTTCAAACTTTAGAGTCATGAAAGTAAATGATATTCTTTTCACAAAGGATAAACACTGACATATGAGTTATTTTTTAAAGGAGTCACTATAAGTGCTTCCTAATGTTCATAGCCTTATAATCCATGAAGCAAAATGAAGAAATGGCTCCAAAACTTGACAGAGGTAAAATATGACTTCCCTGTGGGCATTAGTAGCAGTGCAATTTGACAGTCATAGCACTGTAATTTCTGGTTGGTTTTATTGCCATGTCAACAAATTTCTCTCTAGAGTGGATAAATAGGCAACTTTCAGAGTTTCAATGGTTTCTTTTGGAACAACTGAAAGTATTAAGAAAGGATTATAAATGTTTCATCTTTATCTTTGCTACCTTTAAAAAAATAAATTTAGATGTTTCCAGCTATCTCATGGATATTTATCATTGACTGCCACCATGGCAACCTTCTTCTCAACTTTGGTTTTTCCTGAGATGGGCTTGCTTCCCATTTCATGGCTAAGGGAAGAGTGGCCAGGATCGCACAATCTCTTGTGTGCTCATCAAATGGGAGTGTGATCTATAACAGCTGAGTGGGCAAATGGCCTTTCTAACAATATCTATGCTTTCAGTGACTCCTTTCTTCATTTTAATAAGATACAAACACAAGTGAATAAGACAGTTTCTGGGGACCCTCTCTAATTGAAGGCACTTTTCTTTCACCCACTTCTTCCCTGTTGGTTGCAATGAGGAGACAGTGCAGCTAGTGACCCTTGGAAGAGAATTCTTTGGTGGAAGACAAACAAGAATAAAAATGTGTTACTCAGCACCATGGGACATTGACTTCATGCAACCCTAGCTCTGAAAGGCTTCTGAAGAAGTAAATACATTTCACTGTTTCAACCCACATTACTTTAGCTTTCCTAATATTTGCTTCTGTTACTGTACTTCCTATTGCTTCCTAAATCTAAATTAACCTATGGTAAAATGCCTTACCATTATCATCCACTGTTTTTGTTTTTGCTGTTTTTGAGTATGATTTTTGTTCTTCTGTTTATGTGGGTCTTGAACTCTTGGCTCATGTGAGCTTCTTGACTCTGCTTCCAGAGTAGTTGGGATTACATGTGTGCTTTAGTTACCTATGAAGCTTATCATCATTATACACCCTAGAGCAGACATTCATATTCATCCTGTTACTGGTTGGTCACTGAAGCCTGGGGTTCTCATTTATAGATGTCTCTTTAATCTGGCCTCATACCTCCTCTTTCCTCACTAACATAAACCACTTTTCTCATGAAGATAGTAACACACAGACTACCTCTCTCTAATTCTGTGACCTTCTCATTTTATTTGTTTTAATACTTCCAGATAGATAAAAAATAATCACTTATTCCTTTATATATGCATGTCTATTAACCTCATGAGAGAAACTCTCAGTGTCATGGTAGCCTTTTGCCAGATTCTACAAACTATTGCTCCAAGGTTTTTTTTCTTGAAAGAACAATATTGAATATACCTTTTCAGAATTCTTTAGTTTTAGTACATTCTTTTTTTAATGTGTCTTTTACTATGCTCAGATGCCTTCTGCCTTTTTTGTTTTGTGTTTTCTTTCTGTCTCCGAAATAAATCTCATCATTGTTCAAAACACAGCTAATGTGGCTAGAGAGACAGCTGCTTTGAGAATGTGCCTTCCATACAAGCTTGAAGAACTGAGGTTAACTTGCAATATATTTATAAAAAAAACTGGCATGCTGCTATAAAGTTGGAATCTCAGTGCTGAGGACATGAAGTTAGGCAGAATTCTGAGGCCTGCTGGCCAGCTAGCATATCTGAATTGGGGAAGCCTAAGTCCCAGGGAGAGACATTATATCAAACAATATGATAGATCTTGAGGAATCACATACAAAGTTGACCTCTAGTATCCATATGCATGTGCATATGTGCACTCATTTGAACACACATTTATATACATGTGTACATGTATGTTTATTCACCCAAATATAGCTCTTACCTTGTAATATGACTAGGTCCCATTTTGAGCTGATTTCCAGGGCCAGGCTTTGTGCTTTAAGTCTGATAATTGACCCAGATGGATAGAGGTTAGGCTGGCCACTCTATAGTTCTAGTCAGCACTTTGGTACTGTGGTGGTCAGTGTAAAAACAAACATACTTGGAACACTACAAAGTTAGCATGCTCATTCCTTTGTTGTTAGTCTATCTCAAACTGTATATTACTAGAGTGTCCCACATCTTCAGTAAATCACTAAACTTGTTTCTGTTTCGTGAAAAGAATTGGTAATACACATAATCATAGACTTTACTGAGTAGATCATGAGAGGTAGATCTGTTGAGCATGCATTTAAAAACTCATCATAAGCTGAATGCTATTAAGTTAGTGCATAAAGACTTGATGAGATAGGCTAGCTTAATGTACACAGTTAATGAGGTTCACTCTATATCACAGGCCCATCTCAGGAGTTTGTTTACTGTCTGGAGGTGATACAATTAGCAAAAGGACACTCCACTACTAGAGAACATGTCTCTTTAGATTCAGAGTCTATACTCTTGCTGCCAAATTGGTCAGAGTCTATAAGTCTTGCTTAATACTGAATTTATCACTAAATTTTTTTCAGATTGGAAAAGAATACCATATTTAAAAGCAGAAAACTAAAGTTCACTATAACAGCATGCATTTTTGAAAGATTATATAAGCCCCAGAAGGGTTATATAAGAGGCAAACTTCCGAAATATCACCTTATGTGAAATGCTAGTTGAGTTAAGCATTCCGTTATATAGCACCGTCAAATAAATATGTGGGTGAACATCCTTAAGCCTTTGAAAATTGAAGAATGTGATGATCATAGACAAAATAATTTTTGAAAATCTTGCACATTCATCTAGATCACTTTTTACTTAGAGTATAGTATAGGGTGAGGAATTATAGCTAAAGATACATTTAATAGATAATAATCAATTATACTATGCCTCTGTGCTTGTCACTCAGTCCAAAGAGAAACAGGATAGTGTACATGACACATAGTTGTTAAAGGATATTTAGAGATGCTGCAAGCCTCCCTTTCACTAAAATTGCTACATTGTTTCATTTCTTCTATCAAGTTTGCAGCCATCATGTAATATACACAGTCATAAGTAAGTGGTAACAATGCAGAGCTTGTTGTATGTATTCAGGCAGTGGTTATGTTTGCTCACTCATTGAATGGTGGATTTCAGGGCTTAAGCAGCACCAGATTCCACAATGTGGCTGAAGAAAATGTCACATATGACATTCATGGTGTTCATAGTTACCTCTACCAATCAGAATAAGCATATTTACTTTAGAAATCCATGTTCCCCAATGTAGCTTTGAGGCTTCTTTATGGAATAGATCCTGAATAAAAATATGTAATAACAAGCTCCATCTAGTGATGCCCCAGTCTGTAAAAGAAAAGGAACCCAGAGGAAATTCATGGCAGATTGATTCTGAGCCATCTTCTAATTTGCCAGTTGTAGAAGTCTAGAATTGTGTGCTAATAAATTTCAATGCAAGAGGAATAAAATTTCTTTATCATACTTCTCACAGAAAAGAATATTAATCTGAAGCAAAGGGATGCAAAGGCATTTGGCTATTCCTCCCATTTTATTTAAATCAATTTGTGAACATATTCCAACTGATTTTTTCTTTCAGTTCAGTTGTTTTTGTTTTGAGACAGGGTGTTTTTGTTTTGAGACAGGGTCTTACACTATAATCCATGTTGGTCTAGAATGCTCCACCTGAAACTAGCTTGACCTTGAGCTCACAGCAATCTTTATGCCTCAACCTCCCAACCTCTGGAATTACAAGCATGAGCTACTATACTCAGCTAGCTCAATTGAGTTTACTCATTTTTATTCTTGAGTCTTTTGTCCTCCTTACTTTATCAGCCTGGATATGAAAGAGGAAATGGACACGGAGCATCAGACATTGGCATGGGCACTACATTTTCTGGAGGTGAAGGGGCTGGGGCATGACCTGGAAGAGAACAACATGTTGGAGTTGGGTTACCAGATTTCTTCAGAAGAAGTTGACACTTCTTTCTGAGACGATTCTGGAATAAAAGAGTCTATCCTGTGCCTCTAAAGGAGCATGAAGAGCTCACAGTAACATCACCATCCCCTTTCCCATAAGTAAACACACTGTTTATCTTTCTGAGTATGTTGAAAGTATGCTCAGCATACACATGCTAGATGAACTGAGCCTTGTATTACTGTGTATTCTTGATAAGCAGTATGAGTCTGAGGCAAAGATGGCATACATTCTGGGTTTGCTAAAGGAGATGTTGAATTAAGCAGAAAAGTGTAGTTTAGAGAGAATAATATATAGAGGAAACTAAACCGACACTGTGGATGCTGGTAGAAGCTGTGGACACTGGTGTGAGTAAGGAGTAGGAGATTCTGAGGTTCCCATTGCATTCTACACAGTTAAGGGGGGATTCTCTAGGGAAGGGACATTAAAGGGAAGCAAAAGACGAGGCAGGCACCAGGGAATGAATGGCTCAATTTTACTTTACTTTTTATTTTTTATTTTTTATTGAAAGTTCATAATATTAATTTTTATTTAAAAAATTTAAGTTGCAATTTAAAGTATTGTTTTTTCTCTTTTAATCAATAACTTTATTTATTTACTTTGTATTAGGTATTTTCTTTATTTACATGTATATTTCTCCTTCCCCAGTTTTCCTTCCAAAAAACAAACAAAAAAAACAACAAGAACAAACCCCTGTTGCCTCCCCCTCCCCATGCCTGCCACCCCACCCTCTCCTACTTATTGGCCCTGGCATTCCCCTACACTGGGGCACAGAACCTTCACAGGGCCGAGGTCCTCTCCTCCTATTGATGATCGACTATGCAATCCTCTACTATACACATGCTGCCAGAACACTCAGTCCCATCGTGTATAGTCCTTGGTTGGTGGTTGAGTCCCTGGGAGCTCTGAGGGTACTAGTTAGTTCATATTGTTATAAAGGAACATATAGTGATGAATGGCGAGGAGACGATGCTCAAACTCCAACCCACCATCTTTGTCGGCTTGCTGATGTTTTCAGCATCTGGGAAAATGATATATTGTTTTAAAGATTTATTTTTTTATGGGTATGAGCACACTATAGCTGTCAGAAACACCAGAAGAGGGCATTGGCTCCCATTACAGATGGTTGTGAGCCACCATGTGGTTGCTGGGAATTGAACTCAGGACTTGTGGAAGAGCAGTCAGTGTTTTTAACTTCTGAGCCATCTCTCCAGCCCTGGCCAAATAATATTAATAATATTGAGGCTGTGTTTGCAATTGCTTTTAAGAAATCTTTCCTCAAAATGAGCATCTTCTTTATGTTAAAGCTCTCTCTGGAGTCTACGCACTGATTCTTATGAGGTTTTCAGTGCTCAAAATCAAAATCATTTGTACAAAGTTTCTCTATATTGGACTTTGGAGTGTCTGACAGTTGTATTCATAGTTGGGCCTAAAGACTAATTTAGTAAACTTACATTGATCCCTTCCAATTACTTGTTTCCCATCCCTTATCATCTGGCACCAGCAATGTAATTTAATTTGTGCATCCAATCTCTCTCCAAAAAGTCTTGGCCTTTGAAAAGCTCCTCTCAAGACCGCCCAACGTAAGATTTTGACCAGTGGTCCCTATGGCTCTGTTATTGAAAGGGCTGCATCAACAACAAGGACATACAGATAAATACCAACATTTGTGCTGGAGAGCTGGGCTACATAATCAGAAATGAGCATTGGAGAGAGGAGATGAGAATGGTAGAAAAATCAATTCAGAAAATTACCTGAGGATAATTTGAGAGGAACTTATCAGTTTAAGACTTGAATCCTGTCTGGCTTGTTCTGCCCATGGAAGAATTTGATCCAAGCTACGTGGAGCAAATCCCCAGAATCCTAGCAGACACTTCACATCTTATTCTTAATCCTTCAATCAATGATTGATAAGGACATCCTGATCAAATGAGATACTCTTGCTCCACCCCCTCAGGAAAAGTCAATTACCTCTTAAGTTACCCGGCAAGCTAAGGCAGTAGGCACAGGTTTATAAACCAGGATTGGAAAAGAGTGCTGTTTGTTTCTCTCATTTGCAATAGTTGCGTTGGAGTTAAAAGTTGCTTCTTGGCAGAGAGAAAGGGCTGTAAAGAAAGCCTAGGGTTTGTTTCTAGAAATCGTGTAAGAAACAAAAGGAAGCTGCTTTCAGAAACCAGAGTGGGTTTGCCAGCAATTGCATTGTGCAAAAGTCTAAATAAATAAAATAAATAAATAAATAAAATAAAATAAATAATGCATTCTGTTTTCAAAGGCCCTGACAAACCATGATAGAAGAAAAAAAAATCAACTTTATTTTTTCCTTTGGTTTTAGGGTGGCGAGTTTCATGACAGAAATAAAGTGAGTCTGTGTTCTCTAAGTAATTTATTAGTGCATCTTGGCACAGCAGCACTAATGGGCTTGCTGCCAGGTGTTCCGAGCTGCAGTTTGTCATGTCTGACTCCTTACTTCTTCCGAGCAATTGAAGAAATGGCCTTCTGCAGGCTGTCAGTGACAGATTCTAGCGCACTCACATAGATAAAGCTCAATTAGCTCCTGGAAAAAAAAAAAAAAAAAAAAATCTTTTAAAAATGCAATGAGCTGCACCATGAAAGATAGGTAGACGATGTCACCCGAAACAAAATAAAATGTTACCATTGAGGGAAGGACGTGGCCACAATGAACAAGTATGTTTGTGGCCTTACCGAAAAATTCTCCCCACTTAAAAGAAATAGGTGATCATTGTTAATTACTTCAAGTGTTAGGAAGACCTTTGCTTTAGGGGCTTGGTATAGTCAGAAAAGCTGAAGAGTCAGCATATCATTCCGGCCTCCATCTTCTCATCCATTCGTCTCCCTACCTACCCCCTAGTGCGCCACACAGTGCAAACAGTTCTAGCTTCAAACAAAGCTAGCTTCTTGGGCTGAGGATGTAGCTTAGTTGGCAGAGTGTTGACCTGGCATTCATAGATCCTGGCTTTATTCCAGGGCATTGCCTAAAGCGGCCCATGATGGTGAACACCTGTAATCTTAGCTCTCAGGAGGTACAGGTAGAAGGATCAGAAGTTCAGGCTCATCCAGAACTACACAGTGAGTTCAAGGCCAGCCTGGAAACTTGAAACCCTGCCACAAACAAAAACAAAAACAAAACAAACAGACAACAATACCAACACCCCAAACGTGTGTAGTAACCTCATGTACTGTTCAGTTCACTAGTAGTTTAAACGTTGAGGTTGTACATTTTAAAAATCAAGGTATTTCACAGTAAGAAAATCCAGGTTTTGACATCTCTTAATATATGAAAACACTTGAAAAAGTGAATATCTATTCCTTTAGTGTAAAACTTGACCTACAATGTTAATTAAATACAGGCTGCTCTCTGAAAGGTGCCCATCATGGAAGTCCACAGGGCTGTCCTCACTTATTTCCTTGTTTCACCCTAGGCTGAATAGCAGGGCCCTGAGTGGCATGCAAAGAACTGTTCTCCAACAGTCATTCTGAGGTCTTCCTGCAATAAAATCACTTGAGATTTTACTAAAGTTCAAGAATCTTTGATATTGTTGGCTGTGGTGGTACATGACTTAGTCCTAGTATTCAAGAGGCAGGGGCAGGGGCAGGGGCAGGGGCAGGGGCAGGGGCAGGGGCAGGGGCAGGGGCAGGGGCAGGGGCAGGGGCAGGGGCAGGGGCAGGGGCAGGGGCAGGGGCAGGGGCAGGGGAAGAGGAAGAGGAAGAGGAAGAGGAAGAGGCAGTTCTCTGTGAATTTTAGGCTATAATACTGAGGTACAGGGCAGCTAGGGCTACATAATGTGAGACTCTATGTCAAACAAACAAAAACAACAACAACAACAAAAAACAAAACCAAAAGCCAAAAAACCAACCAAACAATAGCAGCAGCAACATGTCCTATGTTCTCATCTTAAACAAAAATAAAATTAATGGCTGTAAAGCATGATTAATCTTACACAAATTAAACTGGGGCCACTGGTCTCAAAGATCAAATAGAATCATTGTCTTTAAGAATAGATGTCCTTCTTAAGATCATAAATAAGACTCTTGTTAGGATGTGATACAGAAATATGTTGTTTTTCCTAATCATTGTACCTTACTCTTAATGGCTATTTCCCCCCTTGAAAAATATCAGCCAACTGAAATTACTCTACTGAGAAAAACTTAAATGACTTACTGTCTGTTGCTGGCTTAGGCCAAAATTTCAATTTGAAGATAAAATCCGCTACATTTTATGAACTAATTTGCTCTCTGTGCGAGTGTTGAACTTGATAGCTATATTTGTTCCTGGCACTGCTGAATCATAATTACAGGAAATGGTCTACAGCTAGAATTCAATTGGCACAAAGCCTAAATGAATTAATAACAATTCTGTCTTCCTTCCCTCCCTTCCCCCAGGCCCTCTTCTTTGACTCCTGACAGGCCTTAGCCAGAGAGAGCCTGTAATCTATTATGATAACAACAGTATAATCCCTTACCTTTGTGTGGGTGTCTTAAGAGTTTTCAAAGTGTGCTCTCAGCTATGTTACGGCCTTTCATTCAGCCCCCCTGGATGAGATGGGGACAGATAAAGAAACAAAGCAGAATTTATCTTGCACATAGTTGCAGAGTAAAGAGCTGGTTTGGTCCCTAGGCTTTAGAAATTAAAGTTTGCTTTGTATTTTTACATTAAGCCCAAATTAATTAATTAATTAAAAGCCCAAATTTGTAATGCAAACATTGTCACCTACTAAAATATCCTCATGGGCTTATTCCAAGTAGGTGCCACATCTTGTATAAATAGAACATTAAGAATCGTTAGCCAATCTCTTGAAGTCTCTTCGAGGCTGGGACAGGAGCTCCCATTCACAGACAGAATTCAGAATGATAGGAACATCTTCATTGCATTCCTGGGAGTTGCATAATTTGTACTGTTGATTTGAGTCCATAAGCCCTTTCTGGTTAAGGTAGGCTTTTAAATACTTTTGTGTTTTGTTTTGTTTTGTTTCTCATCTCTTGGCAAGTATCAGGAAGAAACAATAACAACTGAGAAATGAGAACCAGTTCTAGCAGATGTCATCATTCATCTTGAATTTCCCATCATTGCAGAGGTGCATCTCTCTTGAAACCTTGTGACTTGAGTGTTTGGAATCCTCGGAAACCTTGGTGACTCTTCTCTTGGCTTTAGGGACGACGCCATTCACAAAATTATGTATTTGATAGCTTAGTGTTTGAGTTAATTGTAATTAGGAAAGAGTAGCATAGGAAGAGCTGAAAGACAGTTATCACAAAACCTTTCCTTGAAAACTACCCAAATGATTGACTCTATAGACTGTAAGCATAGGTCCTATTGTCTCTGCCATCTCTGTCTCCTGCAAAAATAACTGTTACATTTCAGTCTAAGTTTTGATGGATACTTCAACAGTTAAGAATAAAAGGCTCAGGCATCATTGGATATACAAGATTGCAATCTCAGCAGAGTCAGGAGGATTGAATATTAAATTTCTATGTAACTACAGAAGCAAGTACAAGGCCAGCCTGGGAAACTTAGTGAGTCAAAATTCAAATAAATAAAAGAGAGTGGAGAGCACCTGTCTAGGAGTGTGGCACTGTAGGTTCACTTCCCTGGCAGGGAGGATGGGATGGAGGGGAAGAGTGATGGAGGGAGTAATGGAGGCAAAGAGGATGGTCTGATTAGTTTTTGAGTCAGTTCTGCACAAAGCCTTAATTGCCAGTAACCTCCTTTGTGACTTTCAGAAAAATTAAGCAAATTTAATTTCCTATTTGTGAAATGCTTTTGTGATCACATGTGATGTATTTTCAAATGTTAGGACATTGTTGGCTAACATACTTACTGTTCTAAGAGTATTAATGTCAGGTTATAAATATCTGTTAACAAATTAGCCAAGACAAATTTATTTCCCAAAAGGAACAGGGTGAATAGAACACTGATAAGGAAAGCTAATTGGGCTATAAGAGAGTAGGCCAAGGTTCTGATGCCTATCAGAGAACAGAGTTTCAAGTTAGCCATCACACTGATTGCAGGAAGGGTTTTGGGATGGGTGGAGACATCAGGCAGAATGGGAGCCAGTGGAAGGGTAACATGTTACTTAGCTTATACAAGGTGCAAATGCGGCAGAAATAGCAAGGAAAGTATAGTGAGAGTGATCTGAACTCATCCCTGTCTTCAACCAGCCACTGGCATGACTTCCATTTCCTCAGCTGTGAAATTCACATTTAGAAGGACTAAGACTGTTGGGAGAATCAGAGACAACACCAGCTACACAGTGGGTACCTCATAAGTGGGAAAATTGTTTCCCAACCTAATGCTTCAGTGGGCCTCCTTCATCAGAGAATAAAAGAGATATTAATATTAGCATCACCAGACCCCTCAGTTCTGCCTCTGGTTCTAAAAAGGATCGCTGAGGTTCCTCTTCTCTATATAGAGTCTAGCACAGCAGAGTGAAGGGACAGGAAAGGAATGTTGTACAGGCTTTGATAAACATGAAGATACTGCAGTTCTTATATTGACAGCTAACATTTGAGCTTTGTGCTCCAAATCATCTAATGAGGTTATGCGCATTATTTTATTTAATCCTGATAGCCATCCTTGACCAATTTATAAGGGAGGGAAACTGAGGTAGAGAGAGGTTTCCTACATTGTTTTCAAAGTCAGGTGGTGGATGTGTGTTCCAATCCAAGTAGCTTACCTCTGGAGTCCATTCTCCCATCTGTCTTTGTATGAAAGGTATTTTAACTGAAGGGAACTCATGCTTTGCTCTGTTAGTGCACTGGCTGAATTGCTGGAGTCAGCAAACTTTTTGCCAGAGAAAGCTGTTCTGCGGATGTCAAGAGGAAAATGAGGTTATAGATCTCTTCCTGTCTGGGGTGTATATTTATTGTACAGTAAGATGTATTCTAAATTATTCGCTTTTTATATTTTATGGAAATTTTAGCTTCTGTAAATCTGACTTAGGTTTCAGTTAGAGTTATGTGCAATAAAATCCTTATAAAATCCATTTAAGAGATTAATGCTAGATGTATTGTAGAAAATTAATTCTGGGTTTTTTATTTTCTCAAGTTTCTGGGACTTTCTAGTTTTACTGAGGAGATTATCTTGGTAGCAGAGTCTTTCTTTCATATCTCTTGGGTACGACAGGAGCAGGTGAATGGCTTACTTTCTGCTTCTGTGGACACAGAGGCTTCTCTTGGAGGTCAGTAAGTTCTCAGGATTGGTTTCGTCTGTGATTTCTATCAGAACATTTTCTTCTTAGGCTTCGAGTGGATCATACCTCTACTTTGAGGAAAATCACAAAGCAGTGAGTCTCAGTTTCATCAGCTGAAAATTCAGGATGATACATTTTATCTCATGGCTGGTTATTCATATGACATAAATCACCAATTGGATGTTGTTAAGATGCAAACAGGTTCATGTGCAGAAGCATATCAAACTAATGAGTCCAAGTGTTGTGGTCTTATGTGCAGATCAATAATAAATTTAATACAAGGAGACCCTGCCAGAATGGATAGCTTTTGGTACTTAACATCATCAGCTTATTTATCAAAAGGGTAACTCAGAGGCTAAGGACATGGCTGCTATGTAAGGAACAGTGGTCTAATTTCTAGCATCCAAGAATATGCTAGGCAGACGGATGTTGTACCTTCCTATAATTCCAGTGCTTAGGACAGGGAGATTTAGCCAGAATAAACAAATCAGCTAGCTCTGGGTTCAAGTCAGAAACTATGCCTTCATATCCATGATGGAAAGGATCAAGAAAGACACATGACATAAATCTCTGGCTTTCACTTGCACTTGTATGTGCATTTATCTCACTTATTATTAGCTGGATTCTCCTCTGTATGTGGCATTATTATTAGATATTGAGAGTCACAGACGACCAAGGGACAGCTCCTCCATCCCTCTGAAGGTTTTGAACTGTGCAGCTATTGTCCAATGGGAGCTAGTCTTTTAGTGTGGCCCTTTACTGAAGAGCTGGTTGTCTCTATGATTGATGGGAACCTGCTGAGATTGAAGGAAGAGTATGTATTCCCTCAGGCCACATGACTTGTAGTGACAAAGGGCTTTCAGCAAAGGGCCATTACCCTTAGTAATATATTTTGATTGCTTCTCATACATAAATGCATGGGGAAAATCAGAGAAAGCCTGCCAGGGCAAGCAGGGTTGAAAGTGGTGGGTGAATGCTGGGTATAATGGTTCGTGCCTATCATCTCAGTACTGGGGAGACCAAGGTAGAAGAACTATGGGTTTGAGGCAATCCTGGTCTGCATAACAAGATTCTGTCTCAAAAACAAACAAAAATTAACTTCCCCCACCAAAAGTCTGATGTTGAGGTTAGAGCTCAAGTGTTTGACTTAGAACCATATTCAAATCCAAGTTTTGACTTCTAATAAGATTATACAATGAAAAATCATGATGCAGCTTCTGATTTGTGCAATGATGATGATATTGGCTAGCTTGCACATTGTGAAGATGAAATGAAATAATGTATTTGGAAGAATTCTTCCTTCTTATAATGTATAGGCTCTAATTGCATGTGATACAAGGCAGCATCAGAAGTAAGCAGAATTCCTCATGTCCATTTTCTTCCTCAGTACCTTTGTTATTTGAAAAGCTTATTAGTAAAATATTAGGGAAAATGTCATCTCTTCTTCTTTTCCCTGACTGCTTAGGTAAAAAGCAGCCCCTCAGGATCCAAAGAATGTTTTCTGTCTATAGTCCTCTTTGTATTCCCACCTTACCATATCTGTTAATTTGGTAGGCAGTCAATGGCTATGCAGTGTGTGTAGAATAATTATCCAGAGAGGAAATACAGACTATCATATTGTAAGCTTTCCCCACTCTACTCAACCTTAAACCCATCTCTGTGACTTCTTTCATTGTGGAGAACAAGGATCTTCTTCAATGAAGTTTATCTTTTCCCTGGACTTGGGGTTGATCACACTTGCCCATCTCTGCCAATTAATTTCTGTCTGGTCCCCTATTCTTTCTAATCTCTCTATGTCCATTACAGTGCAAAGGACAGTTGCACACTTGAAGATCCACAATAGAAGATGTTCAACCCCAGTTTGCCCAATAGGTGAAAATCGCTCTTTGGTTTAGAGGAAGGATTCCCAAAGAATCTCTTGAAATCATCGGTTCCCTTGCTTCAAGGGACTTCAAAATTTCCAGCTGTAAGTACTTTGCACAGTCTTACCTGGAGATTCTGCAAAACGTAAACTATGTTAAGAATAGATAAGTGAGGGCCTACAGCTCTTTGTATTTACTCCTGGCTTTTCTGGAATCTCTATGCAGTACATTTGGCTTTAGAAACATCAAAATAATACACTGTCCATTTCATGAAACCCGTGAAAATACCTAGCCACAAGTTTTGAGGCTCACACCACTTGTAATTGAGATTGCTTGATTTTCTGAAGTTTCTTTTTGTTGTTGGAGTTACACGCATTGCCAATTTTTACTGCTCTGAGAGTTGGATAGATGTCCTATTTTGGTCAGCCTCCACAGGAAGTTTAACAATCAGGCACAATCAAACACAAACCCTTCTTTTACTTAAGAAAGGTTGGCAGGGCAACGGGATTGAGCCATTCTCATGGGGCCACAGAAAATAAGCAAATGGTGATAGATGCATTCATATATGAGAAAGATGAGCCTTTCCCATCAGTCTCACTCTCATTTGATGAAGAGACACAAAGAGCTCTGCATACATTGTTTCCTCAATGCCCAAAGACACAAAGCCTCATTAAACCCTTCCCACTAAGTCACCAGTGGCTGCATGGCATGAATTTGGATGGATATTACTTTCTGGTTGCTAGGCCCATCCCCACACAATTTCATTTGTTTCTTTGAGTTTTGCTCCTGGTGTATGTCCTTTCTTGGGATTCTTGATGAGTATCTGTAATTTTGGGTCACACTTCTAAGACTGTGGGTTATTGCTATAGTGTTATAACAATAGAAACTAATAGTCATTGCAAGCCCACTCCCGGAATGCTAAGGGCAGGGTGTCTGTTGGGTGAGTCTTTCTGCAACTCATACCCTTGAAAGAGAATTGGCTATAGCTCATCAAAAGATGCCTTGTTAAGAGAAAACCAACTTCTTCCCATGCCCACAGCAGTGCATCCACAAACATCCAACCTCACAGTTCTGTGCTGCAGCAGGAAACCTTGTACTTGCTTCAAAAAGGACAGAAAAAAAAGCCAAGCAAGAACACTGTCTGAAACTCACAGCTCTGTCATTTCCAGACTTGTTTGCATGCTCATTTAACTTATTTGTTCAGGTTCTTCTTAGGAGGAAGGAGTTCTTCCTCCTCCACGAGCTGGATTTTATTTCTACTTGGTTTTTTGGATCTGGTTTTCTGCTTGCCAATATACTTAAAGTGTTTACAGATTAAAAAAAAATAATGTGTGTATGTTTATATTGGTATGTAGGTGCATGTAGGTGGCCAAGAGACAGAAGAGATTGTCAGATTTTCTGGGGCTAGAGTGATAGGTGATTTGATATGTTTTTAATGGGTTCTGAGAACTGACCTCAGATTTTCTGCAAGAGAAGTACAAGGTTATAATTAGGGATGTCTACAGCCCCTCAATATAATTTTGGATAGTTCAATTGAACCTCTCTTCTCTGGTTCTCCCTCTCTCCCATATGCACATGCATATACTCAGTACCCTTATTCGCTGTGAAATCCAACAAAATAGTCTATCTTCATGCATGATTTATTTTGCAGAATTTCTTAAAAGGAACCCTTTCCTTTATTAACTCGACCTTTACTAGACTTAGCAGTCCTGACCTACATCATGTAAAAAGCTCTCCCTACAGTATTAGACAAAGCTCTCTAGAGAAAAGCCAATCAAAGAACATAATTATGAAAGGAGATTTGTGGGATTGACTTATATTTTAGTTGCTAAATAGTTCAATAATGGCTATCTATTTACTGAAAAGATAGGCAGAGAGCCAAGTTCTAGCTTTATCCTAGGAACCGGATGCCCCAGAATGGGGTGAAGGGGAATGGGAGGGCAATCATGCAATATTTACCCTTTGCTGAAGATCTAGAAGTTGAAGATGCCAGGGTCTGATATTCATGGAAGGTAGCAGAAGCAATAGATACACTCCTTCAGGAAGAGTGAACCTTGCCCGCCCTGCTGGACTTTCGTGCACTGGTAGACCTAGCCTTTTTGCCACTTCTTTTCCATCTGGGCCTCCAGCCTATTGAATGATCCTTTCCACATTAAGAGTCCCTCATTTGTCATCCGATGTGGAATCCTGTCTGGAGTTACTTTCTCAGGCATGCACTGCAGAGTGCTAATTTAATCCCCCAGTTAACCTGATAGTTACAATTAACCATTATACCTACTTATCAAGGTCATTACTTGCCTGCTTATCACCTTCTTCACTCTTTTTTCGCAGACTAGCACAGTCTCTGCAATATCTGGCATTTTTAAAGTCCTTCCACAAACCATCTTTCTCTACTTAATGTTGCACTCCCCCACTGGGCAAGGGCTGAGAAAGAAACATGTGAAAAGCTAAGGGGAGGGAGTTGAGGAGTATTTAGATATCATGCTTTCAGAATCACAGGCCAACTGTTTCCATTCTTCAGTCCTAGAGTCTGAGAACGGTCTTGCAAACCAAGCAAACGTTTTTGACAAGTTAGTTTTTGTTCTAAATCTCCATCAATTTCTGTTCCTCAGGAATGCTTCATTTCTTCCTCTGTCTGGCTTTACCCTTAGTTCAAAGACTTCCTATCAAGGCACTCCTACCTGTCCTTTTCTTTAATTTTATCTGCTCGATTTCTTTTTCTTGTTTCATCCCAAAAGGACAACTTTACTGGTTGGGTAGGTGACAAGTGATGATGCTTTGGGCTCTATAGGAGAAGAATGAAAACGTGACCACAGGATGCAAACCTATGTGATTGAAACTATCATCCAAAGAATGGTCAAATATTGTGATGGTGTCGAAGCAGAAAAGCTGTACACAATGCAACCTCAATTTGCAACAACAACAGAAAAGAGAAAAGAAAAAGTGGGAGCCGCACAGTGTCTAACAAACGAAGGGAGCAGGGCTTCCTATTTAAATGAGTGTACCAAGCCCCCTGGTGCTGTTTAGTATAGTGTGCATTGGACACACTTGCTTCCATTTGTAAACCTTAGTCGTCAGTCTGACCACTTCTTACAAATATCAGATATAGTTGAGGTGGCTTTCTTATAAAAAAAAAATCTCATAAAAATTTTACTTTTGAAACCTAAGCCAGGGTGAAATTTAATCACAGAGATATAAACCCTCCAAGCAAGGGTTTATCTGGAATTGCCAACATAACCCCCGAGTTCAGCAATGCAAATGACACTGCTATAATAGAAGGAATAAGAAAGCTTTCAGTATGTTGTCTAAGAATGTGAGCACATTGAAGGTGATTTATGAGCGGGTCGACTAAGCATTTAAACGCCTTTTCTGCAGCGCTCCATTTTTCAGTCCAACAAGCTCTCTCGTATAAGATTCTACATTCCATGACAGCGCTGCTCCTGACAACATAAGCCCTTTCTGATAGGACAACATTTCCAATCCAAGATTAAAATCTTGGAAACTTGTCAACAGAAAAGGATGATAATATGAGGGAAACTGCAGCTATCAAAGAAAAAATGCCCAGCAAGTCATTTTCGTAATGGCCGACTTCTAGTAATTTTCTCTTTCCCCTTCACTCTTAAGTAAAGGGGTTGGCCTGAAGGTCATTTTAATATTTTGGGTAAGTACAGATACAAACCAGAAATTCATGAACACAAGAAAAAGAGAGTCATTTCATAGCACACAACCCAACTTTCACAGCGCCTTTCTTATTTCCATTTCTAATGCAGGCTGTGGGTAATGTTTTTCCTTTGATGAATGGTGGCTTTAGCAGTGAGTTGACAATAAATCCTTGAACTTCATGAGGCTCTAAAAATTAGAAGATCAGAGAGTCTTAAGTTTTCTTAGCTGCATTTCCATATTTTCTTTCCTGAGTTACTTTATTTAATCTTTGACTACTCCAGAGATAGGGGGAATGGCCTCCTAGGCCTTTTTCATATTTTTCTTCTTTTAATTCTCTCTTTCTGTTTAGGATGTTGGGTGATCTCTCTAATTTCTGGCATGCCCTTGGCTCTACTGGAGCTAAATTGAGGTGACTCTTAGCGTCACCAGCTACACAGGATAGAGTATTAAAAGGCCTTTGCAGGCCAAAGAGTACAGCTAACAAAGTTGAAATCATTTCCACATTTTTATTACTGGGACTGTTTTGAAACACTAAATTTCCATCAAACTATAGAATAGCTAGAGTGAATTTTAAATTTGGATTTCTCAGCTTTTATTTGGTGAGTCTTATCTTTGTGTTTCTGTGTGGTATATGGCATTTTTATGTAGGTGTCTATACATATATGTGGAGGTCAGAGGTCAATGTCACTGTTCCATACTCAATTATTCTTTGGCCTTTTATTTTTTTTAGGTAGATACTGTCACGAAACCTGGTGCACACTGACTCGACTAGCTTGGCTGACCATTTACCTGTTCCTTCACCCTCATCACTGAAGTTACAGACCCTATGTCCAGCTTTCATGCCAGTATTAGGGACGCAAACTCAGATCCTTATGCCTGTACAGCTGAGCCACACCTCCAGCTCCTCCTTCTTTCTTCAGTGCTTCTTTCTCTCTGAATACACAGAATTTTTTTCACAGATCTGAACACTTCACATTACAAATAGGTATGTGTCTACAACACGCTTCTATGTTTAAACAATCAGATGTCATTCAACACATAGTTGTTAGCTATGTACTGGTCTCTGCTAGCCAAGTTTGTGCCCTGTTCTGGAGCACAAATTTGCAAATCAGACATGTAGTTGTTCTTGTAAAGGAACTAGATGTGCCAGTCAGCCATCAAACTTCACAGTGATAATCCTAGGAGAGTGATAAATGGGGGTAGGGGGGGGGGGGGCTCATGAAGGGACCATTGAACTCAGTCCCCAAGGTAGGAAAGTCTTCCTAGGGCAGCACATTTGAAGGCATGGTCCTTGCATGGCTGCATCCTCACCACATGGGAACTTATTAGGAATGCAAATCCTCAGGACCCATCCCAAGACCTACTAAATCAAAAACTCTGGGGATGGATCCTCCATCTGTTTTGTAACAAGCCCTCTGGGTGATTCCAATACATGCTCAAGTTTGAAAACCATTGTCCCAGAAAAAGTAACAACTTTGTAAGAAAAAGATGCTCTATTTGGCATGAGTCTCATTTGCATAATTGATACCTCCTGATAATTAAGTCATCTGTTAGCATCTCCCATTGTTTTATTTGCTTCTAAACTGTAAAAAAGAGAAAGAAGAAACAAAAACAAACAAAGAAAAGAGCTTCACTTTTAACAAAGGTTTCTCATTTTTACTTTGTTTATAGAGAACAAAGGTAAATGGCTTACCAGTAAAACTCAGGTAAGAAACAACCACTGTAGAGTTACACAATACAGCGCAACACCATTCTAAACAAGAGCAGGAGCAACAGCAGCTTCTTTTGGAAATAAATGGACTAAACTGGCCAAATTGCTCAGTCCTGCAGAGCATTCTTATAGATCATTGGGCCTGTGAACCTGTGATCTATTCTACATTCTGCATTGTGGAACAATTAGGAATGTTCTTCTGAGCTGTTTCTGGGAGATGAGACCATGTGTGTTGAAACCAGGTATCTGTGTCACATATATTCTTCAATAACTCTCTGTTAGCATGCTGTATAAACTCCACCCCCACAGATACCTGGCAGCAGCCAGGTATGCTCCTCCCCATGGTTACCTGGCTACTGCCAGGTAGGCCTGGCCCTATAAAAGGGACTGCTTGCTTCCTCCTCTCTCTCTTACTCCTGCTTTTCCACCTTGTCTCTTACCCCCTTACTCCCCTCTCTCTCCATTCCCTTCCCCCTCTCTCCAAGTGGTTATGGCCCCTACTTCTCTACTCTCTCCTTTTCTCTGCTTCTCTCTGCCTCTGCTACCCTCTTAACTCCCCTCCCCATGCCCTAAATAAACTCTATTCTATATTATACCAGTGTGTGTCTGGTCCTTCAGGGGGAAGGGATGCCTCTGCATGGGCTCGCAGAGGCACCCCCTTCCCCCACACCTCGCCAGAACATATTCTTACAGCTCTTTCTCTTTTTATGATCACAACGCTCTCTATCTTATTTTTTGAGACTGAATCTCTCACTGAACCTGAAACTTACCAATTCAACTAGGCTGGCTAGCCAGAGATATCCATACCTCATTGTATCTCCACTTTCAAGCCTGAGATTATTCGTCCATGTTGCAGTGTCTGACTTTTTAATGTGAATTTTAGGGAGGGATCTGAACTCAGGTCTTTCTGCCTACTTGGCAAGGACTTTACCAGCTGAGCCATGTATCTCTCTGGTCCAAGAGTCTACTATAGACTCTATTTTTGATAGAAATATGTAAGAATCAACTATTTATTTTATGTAGAATTCTTTGAACATTAAATTGTGTATTGCTTAGAAGTACAAAAGACTTTTTATACTTTATGTAAACCTGATGACATATTATTTCTTATTTAATTATATTCTCTAATATACTATTTAATATTCTAAAAGCTATACCCTGAAATGAAACCCTAAAATGTTTTCACATAGCTAGCCGGTAGCTAAATTCTGTCCTAGAGTTTTTAAATTAAATTTTAAACTGATAATTTTAAAATGATAATTTTATCATTATTAAAGATAGACTTTCAGGCTTAGGGGGATGGATCAGTGGGTAACAAGCTTGTTGTGAAACAGTGAAGACCAGAGTTAACTCCCTGGTACTCACATAAAAAGCTGAATGTGGCAGATCATACATACAACATACATACAACTTCACTTCTGGGTGCTGAAGACAGGAGGCTCTTTAGAGCTTACTGGATTCTGAAGTCTGGGTAAATGGGTAAGACCCAGGTTCAGTGGGATAACCAGTCTATCAACAAACAAACAAACAAACAAACAAACAAACAAACAAACAAACAGTGGAAGGCTGAGTGTGGTAGCACATGCCTTTAACCCCAGCACTCAGAAGACAGAAGCAGCCAGATCTCTGTGATTTTAAGGGCAGTCTGGTCTAACAGTTCCAGGCCAGTCAAGGGTACACAGTGAGACCATCTCCTCACCCAAAGGATAAGGTGGAAACTTGGACATACATGGGCATGTGCACCTGCATCCATTCTTGCATAGAACACACACACACACACACACACACACACACACACACACACACACACACACGCACGCGCACAGAGAGAGAGAGAGAGAGAGAGAGAGAGAGAGAGAGAG
>JADRCD010227842.1:43048-61356 GCA_019843815.1 Montemys delectorum
GGGGGACGGGGAGGGACAGGTGCTAGCATCACCGAAAGCCTATGCCTATGTATGGGCGGGTCCACAGACTTGTTGCCAGGGCAACAGCCACCATATTCCCAAAATCCCTAGGGCTCCCCTCCCACCTTTACCTGGGCCATACCATACGTCACAACCCGTGTATATATATACACGGGGAACATTCCTCCATTTTCTCTCTCTCTCCCACTCCTCTTTTCGGGTGCCACTTCCCCCTCTCCCCCTCTCAATTAAACCTCTTACTCGTGGAACTGTTTGGGCCTAGTGTGTGGTACTTTTGATGTGAACGGCTCTCCGAGCACATCAAGAGGGAGAGAGGGACAGGGAAAACACTTTCATCTACACACAACTAGTAAAGGTATTCTTAATGTGTCCTTATTCTGATTTATTTTAAACTTGAATCAGTAAATTCTTGCCAACTTGATTCTTAGTTTTTGTTTTATCTGCCTGCCCCAATCTAACCAGATTGCTGCTAGATTTACTTTTATGCCACACATATATAAATTATACTATTCTCACAATTAAGCTGCTTAAATGGTCTTCTCTGGTAATGAAACCCTTTTATGATCAATCCTCCATACATTTTCTTTCAATTGTTTCATATTTCAGTTTAACTCTTCTTTAAGCTGTATGAATCTCTTGCAGTCAAGTGTGTTGTCTACCTTGTGGCTTGGTTTTGTGAGTTTGAGACTGTTGTTTTCTTTTTGTGAAATGCCTTTTTCTCCATGATCCATCATTGTGCAACGGCTTTGGAAAATGTCCCTAGTAAGTGAGATCATCTGTATTTGCCTCATTCTAATATTATGACTTTCTTCTATGGGTATGTATACATGGCACATAAATGAAACACATAGACAACTTATAGATGCACAAGCCATATTCATCATAATGTTATCACTGTGCAAGGAAGAAGGAAATAATTTTAATTATAGTGATTTATTTCTTCAAAAGTAATCAGAAGCCCATGTGGTAATATGTTTGGATTGTGAAGGTGGTGGGGATGCAAGTGTGGTCTCTTGTTTTTTTTTTTTTTTTTTTTTTTTTTTTTTTTTTTTTTGTTTTTTTTTCTGTTACTTTTTAAATGTGTTTAACATGTTTACTCATCTAAAACAAATGGAAAAAATAAAATAACTCATAGTTAGATGATGGAATCCATAACCAAAGCAGGGACTGCCAAAGTGAATCAGTGGAGATGAGCACTTGCCACTAAGTGAAGGACCTCAGTTTGATTGTCAGAATCTACATGGTAAAAGGAGACAATCCACTCATTCAACTTGTCCTCTGACCTGTGCAGGGTATCATGGCAGTTCTTTCCACAAATAAAATAGGAATAAAGTAAAGGTAACCAGAATCTTTCAGACATCACAGAATCTCTGAATGGTGAAGGTATGATTTTTGAATTCTTCCACTCACTCACATTTGTGTTTTTGGCCACGCACTTGAGCCTCTGAATTCCTGAGGAAGCTTGCTGCCTCCAAGGAAGGCCATCTACATCTCAGACTCCATCTCACTTCTAGTACATGGAAGGTGTCAGATGACTTCCTGGTTCTCTTTCTAACATTCTATCCTGTGTTTGGGCTGAGATTGGGTCTCAGTGTATAGAGTTCAGAAACAGACTCATTCTGTATAGATAGGAGTAGAAATCACAGCACAGTAACCTCTGACTCTGTACATGTCAGGTATCCTAAAGGTTTATTTTATTGAAAATGTTTTTTGCTTACAATATATTTCCCTTTTCTATACATCTTTCCACTACCCCTTTTCTTCCCTCCCATCTAGACTCCCTATCTGCCTCTTCTTAGAAAACAAACAGATATCTAAGGGTTAATAATAAAATTAAATAAAAATACAAAACAAATCCAAACAACCCGGAATAGGACCAAACACACAAACAAAGAAATAGACAAATGGATAAGGCACAAGAAACATATAGATGCAAAGAAACACTCATTCTCACCATCAGTATCCTCAAGTTTAAACAGACACTTTGAAAAACAAATCATAGAAATGGATCCATTAAAATTTCACACTAGGCTGGGCAGTGGTGGTACATGTTTTTAATTCCAGGGTCTTGGGAAGCAGAGGCAGGTGCGTTTTTATAAGTTCAATGTCAGCCTGGTCTACAGAGCAAGTTTCAAGATAGCCAAGGCTATGCAGAGAAACCCTGTCTGGAAAAACCAAAGAAAACAAAAGTTGGCACTCTATATGTTTTCCTCCATTTGGTATCTGCATTATATGAGTCCTCAGCTCTGCCCCTGGCTAATATATGAGATTTGGAAAAAGGGTTGAGTTAAAACATTTAATTTACTACGACTCATTACTTAGTCATGTGTGGATGCTTATTCTCCACTGGCTGTGGGTCTGCGCAGTTATAGTTTGATGAGGGCTCTTGGTCCTCCTTTTGCCTTCAAGTGTGTCAGGAGAGCACTTGTCAAATCTTTTCTGAAATCTGGATTCCCCATTTCTCTCCTATTCCTCTGCTCTCCCAGGGTGGTCACTCTGTCAGTAGAAAATGAGGTTCTGACAGGGCTCTTCTTAGTGAGCTCATTCTGGCTGGCCAAGTTTACCACTTTCTTTTCTGAGTACTCACAAGCCACTGCTTAGAAAAATTGTTGTAGAATCTTTACCCAGACTGATGTCAAACTCAGTCAGCCCTCTGTAGTTAGTGAGTGCACTTCCTTTCTTTGTATAAATCCAAATGACACTGCCCTATCACCAAATTTCCAGCAACTCTTTTCCATAGAGATGTTCTTTAAGTTCAATGACAGCAATTCAGCCACATTTCCAAGTCCTGAGTCCATTAAAGAGGATTCCTTAGACTAGGAGCTGAGCAGAGCCTTTGAATCCCTTCATCTCTTTACAATGTATTTCTTCTCTATTGAACTGGAATCTGAAGAGTTGGTTCTCTTAAATTGCTGTTGTGGTTCTGTTTGGTTTGATGGTCAGTAATCACAGTGAATGATTGTTTGTTTGTTTTTTTGGGGGGAGGGTTTGAGACAGGGTTTCTCCATGTAGCCCTGGCTGTCCTGGAACTGACTCTGTAGACCAGGCTGGCCTTGAACTAAGAAATCCACCTGCCTCTGCCTCCCAAGAGCTGGGATTAAAGGCATGCACCACTACTGCCTGGCAAGAATCCAGTGTTATTAGAAGATAGAAAGGATGTGCCAGGCTGTGCTTAGACAATTCCATAAAAACACAGCCAGCAACCAAGCTGAGGGAAGAATGTCTTCAATGTCTTAACCCATATGTTTTAATTAGGGAGTAAAGCTGATCTTCAAAGAATACAATCTAAATATAACAAGCTCTCTACTTATATTCCGTAAATATTCCTGAATGCACCCAGACTCTAGAAATATTTCTTAAAATGGTCTTTACTGACTATTTCAATGGTGACTTCTGAACTCAGGTAGAGGCTAATAAAACCTCTTATCTATTGTAGAATTGGTTTTGGAGTTGAATATTCACATGGCAGTAGGGGTGAAACTCTGCTGTAAGCTAGCTTTTGAGGTTAGCTGCATTGTTGGGAGAGGAAGGGCAGGGGAGAAAAGTAGCAGGAAGAGGAGCTAGATGAGAACAATGGCACTTTAGTCCTTGACATCTTTCACACCTACCATTTCCTGTCCTAAGAAAGCCTGGGGCAGTTTGGTTATAAATTCTCATTGCTTCCTCACAAACCTTATAAGAAGGTAGTAGGAAGCATACTGGCCCTTCCACAGGTGAGTACACTGAATTCCAAGCGATGAAGTAATTTACTCAAGGTGTTATACTTCTGCTGAATGGCTTAATGGGGATTTAAGGTCCAATGAATCTGATTTCAAAGCTGTTTCTTTTCTATCGTAGGACACTGTCTGGATGAAAATAAATCAGGACTCAAAAGGACATCACCTTTTGTCCTTCTAAATTGTCTTTTAATCGAAAGACAAGACAGAAGTCCTTGCCATTATTCAAATAGATTGCAGAGTTCTGCTGTTTTTAGTAACGGTATTTCCCCTTTATATTTTATACGAAAAATCTAGTGTAATTGTACCCCTACATTGATGTCAATGCATTACTGTGCATGGATAGAATGCATTTTCACATGACATTTCATTTGGGATTTCACAATATCCAGGACTCAAAATCTGCAAGGACTTCTTTTTGTGATCTGGTGACTTGCTGCATTAGATCAAGACCTGGCAATTGCCAGGCCCCCAGTTCAATTAAGTTTCCTACTTTTTAGTTTAGCAGGTGCAACAGAATGAGGTCTTGGAATGAAGACTCAGTCTTGGTACAGAGGATAGAAAGAGAAGCAGTAAATAGCTCTGGAGAGGATATGTGTGTATCAGATGCAATATTTCCTGCAAACGACAAATGTGTATTTGCTGATCAAAGGCTCTTCCAAAATTGCCCTGATGTTAATGAATGAGAAGCCTAGGATCTAAATGAAAGCAGGAAAACAACAGAAGTCAGACATAGCACCAATAACCTGAAGTATAAGGATCCTGAAAGAGGACACACTAGGAAATAGAATATCTCTCTGTCTCTGTCTGTCTCTTTCTGTCTCTGTCTCTGTGTCTCTTTCTGTCTCTGTCTCTGTGTCTCTGTCTGTCTCTATCTGTCTCTGTCTGTCTCTCTGTGTCTGTATCTGTCTCTCTTTGTGTGTGTGTGTGTGTGTGTGTGTGTGTGTGTGTGTGTTTTAGAGTGTCTGATTGGAGTAACTCCAGTTAAAAATTCAAATGTAGTAGACAGTGGGAACTGACCCTAACAGACTCCAATGGACAGCCTCAGTCTACTGGTCACATAGATGGCCCTGGTTAAACCAAGGAATCACAAAACAAAACCAAGTCATGTTGTTTGATAGAAGCAAGAGAAAGGAAATACAGGGTAGAGGAGAGTAACTGGAGTGTCTTATACACATGTGTGGAATTGCCAAAGAATTATCTGAATTAGTAAGAAATAAGAGGGGCCGGGAATATCATGTATGTAGGGATCACATTTGTGTTGAATAGGTGAGTAGAAAGTACTAACTATGGGCCTTGGGATATTTCTGTGTAGCTCCTGTGTGTATATTTATGATATTTCCTTTGGGTGTAATTTATTCAGAGTATAAACATCAAAATATTATGCCCACAGAGAGATGCAGACTGGTATTTTGATATACCCAAAAACCAAGGGGGAAACTATTAATGACTGCTTCCTATTTCCTACAGTGTATCCTCTCTGAGTGCTACTACATGGATCTGTTCCTTTAGCTGACGCAATAACCCACTGTTCTGTTTGATAGACTGTCTTTCCACTGCAGCAGGTTAAATACAGGCTGTCACTAGTGATTCTCATCAGATGAGCTTTAGCAAGAAGTCTCTGTATTTGTTAGTGAGTGACGGTTCATGATGATCAAGAAGTGTAGATTCTGGATGTAGCTCTGTGTTAAGCAACCTTGAATGTGGAGAAAATGTTTTCAGTGTAGTTATTCTCCATGTCAAAGATTTCCTCATGGTATGATTGATATTTAAGAAGTTCCTTTGGCTTTGTCTTCTCCAAGGTAAAATGTGGAGATTGATAATGTCAAATTCATAAGGAAGCTTATTAGATTATATAAGAGTCAAGAATTATATTAGCAATTATTCAATTTGGTCTGGCATCCAGTGGTATAGTTCAGCACAAGACTAGATCTTGAATAGGGATGTAGCTCAGTAATAACCTATTAGCTTAGCATGTACAAACTTGGAACTTGATCCTCAGAAGGAATTTTTGCCCAAAGAAGGAAAAGGTATGTTCTTTAAAAAGTTCCTTTTATTTATGTCAATATTGAGTAAAACACATTGCCCTCCACACTGTGGATGGGTGGATATTACAGAATCAGGTGAAGATCTAAAGAGGAAGTTCTAGAATTACCAAAGAAAACCCCATTCTATTTAAAAATTATTACTTACAAACCCTGCCTGAGTTTTCAGCCTCATAATTTTAGACACAAAACTACACCATCATTTTTCACTTCAGCTTTCAGTTGGACAACTGGGCTGTGGATTTCATGTACAAATCCACAAACTCAATGTATTTGCTCTTGGAATCTCATTAATGTCTTACCCCTTTCATTGCCTGTTTTTCTTCCTTCCGCTCTCTGTCCCCTTCCCTAACTCCCTTGTCCTTCCTTTCAATGTAGACAGACACATATCATTTGTTTTTTTCTATTTTTATATCTCTGGAGAACTTTGGATAACCTTGGGATTAAATGCTGTCTGGCTCACTTCTTTGTGGCCTGTTGACTTTGATTATATGCACAGCTATTCTGCATAGGCTTTTCTTGTCCAGGATTTGTCATTCATACATGGCAAAGTTTGAGTCAGTAATGTGCGGGCTACTACACAAATCCCCAACTCTCACACATAATATGATGTGTGTATTGTCTTACGTATATGTGATTATATGATATGTTATGTGATAAGAGTCCTTCAAGATAGAAACTATCCTGATGGGAAATGAAAACAAGCACCCCTAATCCACTTCCTGTTAATTGTCTCAGAGTGGATTACAATTCTGTTTTCATATGTATACTGGTTTTAAATTTCATGTTGTGATTTACAACATATCTGTATGCTTTTCATAATTTGAATCAAATACAAAGAAATTTTAGAATGTCCCTAAAGAGTTTTCAACACTCAAAGAAAAGTGTGCTCTTATGCTTGTCATATCACAATTGTTGGCCCAATGGGAAAACTCAGACAAGAAGAGGTTGGGAAGAAAGCCACATTCTCCTGGATCCTCTGTGATGCATGTGCATGGATGTCACAGGGGAAATGTGTGATGGGAGATGGGAATTACCAAGCTGAAAACAGAGTCTCAATTTGGGACATTTTCTTTGTTTGTTTTTTAAGGAAAATGGAGTGGTACTCTTACTTTTGGAAACATAGGTCTTTACCTGCAGGGGAGCATCGCTCCCCTGGGAACTCTTCTCTTGAATTCACCCTTTTCTTGTTGTTGCCAGTAATAGAGCTTGTCATTTTCGCTACATATTTTTTTTTAATCTTGTGCTTTGGTTGTTTTTCTCCCTGGAATATCAAGTCTCTGAGAGCAGACACGTTGTCTGCCCTCTGCTGTGTTAATATCCTGAAAGTCTATGACTGTTCACAAGGTTCAGTGATAGTCAATAAATATTTGTTGAAGATAAAAAGACCTGGGAATAAATTTCCTGTGTTCTGCCTGCCTGACAATCACTATTGTTACGCCCTGAGGCCAGCACCTTGGGCAAACTGCTTTCCTTTTCCTTCATATGGCTGAAATTTTGGTAGAGAACATGGCAGGACTTGGTCTATCCTCTCTCTCAAAACACTTAGGAACATACGGATTGCACCACTAGAGGCTGAAGAACAGCTTTATTTTTTGGACCATAAAGTCACTATATTGTTCCAGCTTTATCTTCTTGGAGTAAGATGTGATGGGTTAAGGAATCACAGCTGAAAGGATTAGACAGTAATAATTTAAATTACAGGACTGGTGTTGTGGTCACATTCTAGACAAATCTTCCTTCTATTGCTATGTAACCAGTTACTACAAAGCTTAATGGGAGATTGGTTATGGTGAAAGTGAAGGGTCTAGGGATTCCTTAGCTGCCTGGCTTGGTAGTCAAGCCAAGGATGTGAGCACCTGAAGGAAACAAAGGCCAATTGCCAGGGTCACTGATTTAGCCTTTGGCAAGAGGCTTTAGTTCTCTACTTTGTGGCAGTTGGGTTTCCACCAGGCATCTACAAGACAGAGAAATATAGGATAAATGCAAGAAAAAAGGGAAGAAGCAGAAAGGAGAAATTGTACATGTAGAGAGTAAACTACAGCAGGGGCCATGGCATGTTCAACATGAAGTTGGAAATTCAGGGCCAGAGAGGTGGTTCAGCATAGAAAGACATTTGCCACTATGACTAATCATCAGATTTTATTCCCCCAAATATGTACATAAATGCATGTACGTGAGCGCGCGCGCGCGCGCACACACACACACACACACACACACACAGACACACACACACACACACACACAGAGAGAGAGAGAGAGAGAGAGAGAGAGAATGAGAAAGAGAGAGAAAGAGAAAGCAAATGAACATATAAATGCAGAAATAAATGACAAATGAAAAGAAATTCTTGTATTGTGTTCTATTGCCTATAGAAATCAACTATAATACCTTTGAGTAGACTAAACCATTATGAAGGACATGCTAGAAGAACAATATTAAGGTTTACTTTAGTTGGGATGTTCAATATGTCCCAAAGGTTCATACCACTTAAAATCTTAGACCAATGACAGGATAACATGGGGGATCCTGGTGATTATCCAAAACTGATGATGTCACAGAAGCCAGAAACCTTGAACCAGACCCATGACTCCTTGCAGTTAACACTTTCCAGTGAAGATGTGTGAATACAGGTGTGTACTGTGGGACACACTGTGATGTAGTACAGCTTCCACAATGAGATGTTTTCTATACTTGGTTTTGTTTTCTTTATTTTTTGTTTTGTTTATGTGTTTTTAATTTTCTTTTGGGGGAAGTTACAAAGGCAGATATGAGGTAAAAGGGAGATGTGTGGGAGTGGAGTACTTAATGTGAAACTCATAAAGAATCAATAACAAGTTTTAAAAAAGCCCAAGACCGTAGACCCCAAGGTTTTGCGATCACAGAAGCTACATAGCCTTATGAGCTAGGGACTTATGGGGAATTCTGAGGTCATTGGGAGAGGTCCTCAAAGGAGATACTGACATTTAGCCCTTTCTTCCTCTTTTGCTTTCTGCCCAACTAGGAAGAGAATTTGGTCACCAAGGACTCTTGGTTAGTAACTTTACCACCCAACCAGAAGCCCAAGTCGATATCTATCTCCTGTAATCATGGACTAGAACCAATAAAACTGTATGTGGATAGAAATAATTTTTTTTCCTTTTAAGTTAATAATCTCAGGCATTGTATCATTGTATTACAATGTCAGGAAGCTAATACAGGAACCATCTTGGAGACCGGCTATCACATTAGACAACCTAAGTGTGCTTGTGCACTCATGCATGTGCGGGTGCTTGTGTGTGTCTGTGTGTGCATGTGTGGTGCTGTTTTCTATTCTGGAGGGTTTTCCTACCAAGTATGCTTGCTTTGATTTTCTGCCCCTCGTATTTTACTCTATTCTTTTATTTTGAAAATATACCAAACACACATAAGTCTCGTGCTTTGTATTTGTGGACACTTGTATCTAAAGATCTTGCTCATCTGAATTTGCTGCTTGTTGTTTCATCCGGCTGTCACTCAAGGTGTCTTGATCCCATGTTTTTGCTTTCTTCATGGTGTTCTTATTTTTTTTTAGGACTTCACCTAGGAAAGCTCTCTGAGAGCAGATCTGCTTTTCTGCAGAGCATTGCTTTTGCTCCTGTCAGGCTCCAGGGGACACTTTAGCCCAAGACCACTTTGAACAAAATCCCTGCCTTGTAAATTTTTATATCACCTACATGTGAATTGAAGCTAAAACCACATAGAGATTACCTTATGTTTATACATCATGAGGGAAATTTCTTACTTCAATCATTGTTAATTTCATGACCAACAATTACCCTCATACTGTCACAACCTGGGGTTATTTATCATTCACCCTGATATCAACCTGAGTGCATTTGGGATTGTAACTCTACACACAAGGGTCTCTTATTCCTCTGTTCATCTTTCCTGCACCAGGACATTCATCTTTCCTCTCCACCCTTCACTGCTGGGGCCACTCAAGCACAAGTTCCCTACAGCAAAGATGCTCATTGTTCAAAATCTCTGCCTGAGTTCTTATTATTGCCTAACTCCAGCCCCTAAGAATAAGTTGTTATTTCATCAGCATATGATAAACATCTTCTTGAAATCACATTTTATCTAGAATCCTCAATTTTGCTTGGAAGGCTAGATCCAGGGAATCTAATCTCTCATATAGCTAGAACTGGGCTTTCTCCTCCTAATAGCTTTCCAAGTTCTACTGAGCTTTCTTAACACAAAGAGGGGTTGAGGGAAGAGAAGGAGATGGAGAAAAAGACATAGAGAGGGGCAAGAGAAGGAGAGAGGGAGGGAGAGAAAGTGGAAAAGAGGGAGGGAGGGAGGGAGGGAGAGAGGGAGGGGAAGAAAGAGGGAGAGAGAGAGAGAGAGAGAAAGGGAGAAAGAGAGAGAAAGGGAGAGAGAGATTGCTAGACTTGGATTATAGTGAGAGTCTTCATGTTACCTTAATTATATCTGAAAAGTTATGTTCCAGAATAATATTCTAGGAGTATACGTTTGCTTTCTGGCTTTCTGAATGTAGGTAAAAAGAATACCCGACTTTTATGGGATTTAATGAGAGGTTTTACAATGGAGTATGCTGTCTTTGTTGAAATTTAATGTCTTTATTTTTAAGCACATCTTCTGATGTCTCAAAAATTTCAGAAAACACAATGGTCTGAATGATAGCTAAGCCATTGTTCTATCCAAACACAGAAGAATGGGCTCATGATCTGTCTTTAAAACTGATAATTCCTTTTTCATTCTTGATATCATACTTCATCTTTCTTGATTCCATCCGATACATTAAATATCCAATTTTAAATTCTGTTGTCTAATTGATTTAATGATTATCAAAGTGTTCCTGATACCCAGCTTCAATTTTCCTTCCTAATTTATTCCCATTACTCCTGGATAAATCTTGAATAATTAGGATTGATGAGACCCTGAGAAGTAATGAATTGATTGCTAAAGCACTGTGGTACTATCCATCTCTGTAGTAAATTCTTTTTTAGTTTTAAACTACATTGTAGTATTGAACTACATTGTAAGACTTTTTGTTGTTATTATGATTTTTTTTGGAACAAGTTTAAGTTCAGTATTTTCCCTGTCACATGGAGGTCTAAATTAATATAAGTTTCACTTCTTACTTAGATATTTTCACCTGCTCTTCTGCAGTGGGCTTTATCGTATTTACTGAAAAGGCCCTCAGGCTTGAAGGCCCCTCTGGGAACTTTTTTCTGCGTGGTCCTTTATGGGTGTATTTGGATCATAAAATGGCTTTGACTGAGCGTGTTGCTCACTCCAGGCCCCAAAGTGTTTCCATCTTCACCTTTTCTGAGTCCTTCTTCCACTACATTGCTGGGTTCAACCCTAGATGGTGTCCTTTGGTAATTTTTGTAGTCTGGCTATGATTAAAACTTGAATAAGAACCTTGATTCATCATCCAATTTCTAAGGACTGTGCTGAAAAATTTTACAATCTGTTTGTGGTTGAGAACAGCTTGTCCTTTAGTTCTAGCATAGTGATGCTGAGTACAGTTCTGAAATTGTGGGAAGTTCCTCAAGAGCGTGGAGAGTTTAATGGGAATATAGTTGGTTGAGAAATGCTCAGACAAGTACAGGTATGAAGCCTACTTATTTATTGTGTATATGGTTGTTTGTGTGTGAGTGTGTGTGTGTGTGTGTGTGTGTGTGTGTGTGTGTGTGTGTAAATCAGAGGTCAAAATGGACTGTTTCCCTTAGCAGCTCTAAAACTTATTTTTTGAGAAAGGGTCTCTCAGAGAGCCTGAAGCTAACTAATTTGGCTGGCCTGGCTGACCATCAAGCTCCTAGTGTCCATTTTCTTTTCTCAGCAGTGACATAGAGAAACAAGCCTTCTCTATATCAAAATCAGGTCTGTTTTGTTTTTGCAAGTTCTGCGCATCGGAAGTTCGGTCCTCAAACTTTCATGGAAAGCACTTTACTACTGAACCATCTCCTCAGTTACTTGAAGACAAGTATTTCCAGGTTGAGAGCATCAACTAGAAGTTCACCAAAGCAGGGCCTGTTCCTTGACGTAGTGAGGGTGGGATACAGTGTATGGGTGAAGCACACAGGGACCTGTCACAGGGTACCTGATGTGCTATAGTTAGAGCAGTGTTGAGGGAGATGAACAGTTCATATTTTGGGACATCTATAAGTATTTGTTATTGAGGATGCTTATTGTTTGATTTCAAACCCAGGGTAAATGGCACTGGTGGCCACTTAACATATTAAAGCAGAATTAGCTGCCAGGTTCTTTCAGCATTCCTCAGTGTCTACCTGTTACAGGGTACGGCTGGCATACTCTGCCCTCTATCCTAAACTTCTCCAGGCCAGGGCCTGGGCCGCTCTTCTCCCAGATGCCCTTCCTTATGTAATACAAGAGTTTTTTTTCTTGGGGGGGGGGCAGTTACCCTGCTCTCTTTTGGATTTCTTGCTGCTGCACACGATTCCCCTCTTTGTCCTCTCCTGTTTCTTCCTCCTCTGGTTATGCACTTCCATTTATCTACAATAAACTTTCTTCATTACCACACCCAGGAGCAGTCATATCCTTTCCTTTTTGGTTTCTTTTTTAAAAGTCATTTATGAGTACTATATAATGAGATTTTAAACTTTTGTTTAAAGAATAGTTCAACAGGAAATGAAATAGTTATTTCTTTTATTTACCATAGTTTTTGTTTTGCAAGTCACTTCAAGATTCAACATAAAAACATATTGCTTTGCTTCCTCCATTGAGACAGGTTTTAAGGCCCAATTTATGAGAGATGATCTCATGGGAGCCCTTATTTTCTCCTGGTAAAAATATGCAGCATGACTTTGGAAAAACAAAATCCAACTGGATCTGACAGTTCAGGCTCGTTCAATTCTTAGATGCTTAGCTGACCCAGAGGAGCTGTTAGGCATTGTTTTTCAGATCTGTGTGACAGATATGTGGGCAAATCGCCCAGCATAGGCTAAAGGACAGGGTGGAGGCAGAAGACTTGGGTTTGTAATCTGACTATTGATTTTTAGGATAAGAATGGAAAGTAGAGTATACTTCTCTAATTTTATTAGTTTCCTTTTTTCTTCTGCATTAACCTTTAGAAGAATATATATCTGAGTGTTGTATGATTTGATGTCTCTTTAGTAAGCTTCTAGAAATTTTTGCCTTCATCTTAATTCTAATGACATCTGGGAAATGTTGCCTTGTAAAGAGTCTTTTCTTAGCATTGTATTAAAACATGTGGCATTTATAAAATTACTTCGGAGAAGTACCCAAAGGATTCGTGTGTGTGTGTGTGTGTGTGTGTGTGTGTGTGTGTGTATATTCATACGTATACACACACACACACATACACACACACACACACACACACACACACAGCTTTTCTCTGATAACAAGCAACATGTGGGAAGAAAGTGGGGTCAAGGTTATGCAGTAATGTTTTATGCATAATTTCTGTTGGCCAACGTGCTATTTCGTTTGATATACTCCGAATATTTTGGTCAGTATCTATATTAATGTAAGAAAATACTTCTCCTCTTTGGAGAGTTCTGTTCAAATCACCATGAGTTCTTTTGGTGTGGTTAATTTATTTTTAGATTAGAGGATCAGGAATGTTCCAAGGTTTTCCTTTTGTTTCTTCTAGACTGGCTGCTATCTCCAGCATGCTGGAAGCAAAGGAGAAAAACAAGAACCCCCCACTTTTTCAAGGAAGGAAAAGTCAGGGGTAAGAAGCAAGATAGATAAAGGAGAGGTAGAGCAAAGAGGGCGGGGCTAGTGGGAAATAAACAAGAGAGCCCATGGAGAGGAGGGGAAAAGTAGGAGATGCTCTTCCCTGTCCTTCTCCATTTCAATTCATTAGACATAGTCAGAAAGCAGAGCCTTGAGAGAGCAGAGCCTGAGTGGGATTGACTTACTAGTTACTAAGGGTGAAAATTCAAACTAACTCATGCCTCTGGAGCTGCTCAAGACAGCAGCTGTAAAGAAAAGTAATAGGACTAAAACACACCGGGCACATGGCCATAACTTGCATTTGTATGAAGGTAAAACATATTAGTGATTTATGTCCTTTTTGATTAGCATCTTGAGGTATATATGTTTACACAGATAGGCATATTTTATTTATAGCTTTGTTTGGCAGTCATCTGGCATCTAAACTGCCATTTGAAATACTGTAGAAGGTCAAGGAAACAATTCTAAAAGTTGGTAATAATAGAAATTAAAAGGTAAAGGAAATGGAAGAAGGCAGTTTGCCATAGAGATCAAATTTTATTTTATTTTTTTTTCTGCCTGAAGTTTAACACAAAAGATAAATCTTTGCAGACAGCATAGGCTAAGGAATATATCATATCAACTTGTAAGTTAGTAACTGAGGGATTTTTTTTAAAAGACAGATACTATCTCAGTAACTGCTCCAAGTGCATTTACTTTATTTTAAAGGTTGTTCTTTCCATTATTAATGCTATGCCGAGTCACAGAGCCATTTGTGATGGAATGAGCTACTCTAAATCCTGTAAATGCACATGCAGTCCTCACTGCTACTCTCTGGTTCATTCTTAAACATACTGTAAGTTTTTGGAAGATGTTTTTATCTTACTGTATATGCCCTGTGAATGTTTAGAATTCAATTTATTAATTCTCTATAAATTGAAAGCTTATGCTCCTATGAAGTGGTACCAGTCGGGTACAGGTTGCCTCAAATGTGTGTTATGTGTGTTACAAAGTAACATTGTAGCTCAAGATTCTGAATGTCCAGGAAAAATAATTTCTAGACGTGGTTAATGTGATTCGAGGGGATTTCTTTTCTTGTTTAAATTAAAAAAAAAAACAATCTCTCCAACAGTATTTTTAGTACTCTCATTGAAGGCAGGATATTTTACTTAATTGGAGTGGGGGCAGGGGGAAGGTGTTTAATCAACGTCATATATGGGTCCAAAGCTCACCTGCATGCAAGTATGATCTAGATGTAGGGACCATGATGTAGGATCCATTCACTAGGAGTCTAGAGACCTTCCTTTGTTTAGGCCAGTCAATCTACCTGTGAGGAACTGTTATCTCAAGGGTAAAGCCAAGAAGCATCTTTGGGTTCCCTGCTACAGGACTTATAAGTCATCTTTGACACCAGATGAGGTTTCTGAATGTTCTCAGAGAGTAGGGAGGGTAGCTTATGTTATGCCCATGTGATGCAGCATTTTCTCTGTCCAATAACATTAAGGCAGTGACAAGCCCTAATGTGGGCTGGACAGGAATAGAGAGGTAGAGCTAGAAGTTGAGGAGGAAAAAGGGCAGAGAGCAAGAAGGGTCAGCGCTTCTTCATCATGGAGGCAGAGGAAGAGGATGATTCAAACAACCAGTCTAAAGTTTTTTACAAGGTTAAATTAATTGGGTCAAAATTTGCCTTTATCATTTGGCACTGAAATTATTGTATTGGCATCTTGTAATTGTGATCTTATTATTATATAAACCTGATTAGATAATTAAGCCTTAAGAGTCATGCTTTACAGGGATCTAGGCATTAGATGAATGATTGTGGGGGTGTGTAAAGAGTTTCGTGTTAGCGAGATGTTGCTGCTAGCTTGGAGAAAATAGCTAGAGCTTACTGGTACATAGTGTTGTGGCCGGATGGTACTGGCACCGGCACTAGAATATTACTGGTGGGAAAGAGAGTTTACAGGGTGAATTCATTTTTTAAATATTCCTGCAACACTCATGTGCCTACCATGGCTTTGTAAGGGTTTCAGGTTGTGAGGCTAAAGCATTGAGTGAGTTCAGTTTCTAATCTGATAAATTTGTGTTACTGAATTAGTGTTCTCCCTTCTTCTGTGAATTGACCAGGAAATACTTATTCATGGATCCATGGGTAGGACTTTACCCTTCATACCCTTTTAAGAAATTTCTTTTAGAGTTGACAGTGTTGCCTGTAGAATGTCAATGATGATAGAACTTTTTCTGCATCCATTTCTCTTTAAAAAAATGGTTATCTTTATTTTTTATGGTATGAATGTTTTGATTACATACATGTGTTTGTCATGTGTGTGTCATGTCCTCATGGAGGTCAGAAGAGGGTCTCAGATTCCCTGGAACAGAAATCACAGGTGGCTATGAACCACTGTGTGGTTTCTAGGAATCAAACCCCAGTCTTTGGCAACAGAAGCCAGTGCTGTTAACTGCTGAGCAATTTCTCTACCCCCACATTTATTTTTTCTTAATGGTACATGCCAGGGAATGGAAATCTTGCTAAAAGAAGTAAGTGATTTAACATCAGTCCATTGTCCTTGTTCATCTTTTAAAAATTATTAATTTTTACATTTTGTATTGGGTCCAAATAAGATTGTAAAATTGGACCCTTATTCTAAAGCACTCCAAAAGGGTACTATATATAAGGAGGGATAAGTCAGACTGTATTTTGGATGTCTTCAAACCCGGCCACATACAGTCTTTGTTACTGTAATAATTTGATTCTGCTTCAAATGATTTCTTTTACCTTGTATAATCATGGCACTGGAAAAAGGCTCAATAGCAAACAGTCCCTGTTTTTCTGCTCCAGGGTGATTGTGTTTCATAATCAAGAGGAATATGTGCTCCCAGGATGAAAGCTGTAGGACAAATGTAATATTACCATTTTTTAAAAAACTCCAAGGCCCATATTTAGAAATTACAAAACCGAAGCTAAAAATGCCTAGGAGATCCACATCTATCCTTCTTACAGTCCAAGGTGCTTAGTCATTTAGGGCGAATCTCTAGAAGGCCTCAGATCCTCTGGTGGACCTTTGGAGCCTCTAAAACTACATAGGCATGAAACACTAGCCTCCCCATCCCATTCATCTATGGAGAGTCTAAATGAAGAGGTACAAATGGCTCTTTCAAGAATTTGTCAAAGCAAAATCCACATTAGAAAAGATTTACTGGTTTCCTCCTATCAATAGAAGAATCTCTCTTGATATTTCTAAGCCTTTATCTTCCCTTCAAAGAGCTCACTGTCCTCGGCTTAGCTTTGCAAGGTGCATCGTTGAGGGGAAGATTATCTTCATAGGAAATGGAGATTTAGCAAGATAGACTTCTGGGACAGCATGCCTTAGCAAAATAGATATTTTCCCAACTCAAAGAAAAAAAATCAGCATTAAAAATAAACAACATACATACAAGTGATTCCTGAGAGAATGTTGGGTGCAAAATATTCTTCTCAGAGAGATTTGTTCTGTCCTGTTTGGATTCAGGACTTTACTAGGAGACTAAGTCTTTCTCCCTAATGTTGTTACCGTTAAATATTCAGTATTGATTTCTGACTATTCTTTCTCACAAGTTCAAGGTTATGTACTCTTTTACTACTTTATATGGTGTCTGTACTTGCAAAGAAATGTGTGATCTCCTTTCCAGGGACTGCTGTAATCGTCCTTTTAATAATGTCTGTATAATGAGTCTGGGAACTGTAACCTTAAGGCCAAATCTCTCACCATCAGTGGCTTGTGTCTGGGCAAACCACATCATCAGAGAGATGGCAACAGCCTATGCTTAAAACATGTGCATTATTTATGAGCATATTAAACTAAATTTGGCTTGTACATATATAAAGATCCCTTGTGTAAAATTTTCCCATGAGGAAGCAATGCAAGAATGGAGACACCTTAAGATGAGGGTAAATTAACTTGTAGATAATTTTTTTTTGCTATTTTATCTTAGCATTTTGTTGTTTTCTTCTTTAGGTAGCATAAAGGTGAACTGGATTTGAATTCCTCCCCAAGCCTTAAATCTAGATGCTTCTCCTTTTCCCCTTCTAGGACAGTGGCCCTCTACTCTGCATGCTGAAGGATATGTTAAAAGAATTCCAGAGAAAGGCACATCTACATATATTTTTGTACTTGGCACTTCAAAGTTAGTACTTATTATTTGTCTGGTTTTTTTGAAAGCTTAATGGTAATTCTATTGAGAGCAAAGTAGCTACTGGGGAAGACACTGCATTTACTTCATGGTATAAGATCACAAAATTATGTCTAAGTAGAACCATTCTGTATGACACTGAGGTTGGATCCATGGCACTATGCATTCATCAAATGTGTGATCTTTATACACAGAGAGTGAAATTTTAAAGTATACAAATGTTAAAATGAATTATGTATAGTTTTAGAGTATTACTGGATGGGATGCAGAATGTGATAAAAGAATGTAACTCTATTACAGTATATGAAGCTACATCTCTGAAGGTGACAGGGATATGCTGTTTAAATAACTATGGAAATGACTGAAATCTGTAAAAATACAAGCAAATTGAAGTATGTGAAGCAAAAAGTAAATGTTTTCATTGATAAGTATTTTTCTACAAAGGAATAGTTATGAATGCTAAAGTAATTATGAGTATACACTAAGATTAAACAACTGAGTGGTAGAAACATGTCACATTGTAGAAGTGAGAACTTACAGGTGAATAAGTTAGGAGACTAGAGTAATATATGTGTAGACAGAAAAGGTTGTAAATATCAGTATGGACTCACATAGCCTTGGATAACTATATAGAGAAGTATTTATAGTTACATGTGTATGCATGAGCTA
>JADRCD010227843.1:9876-35952 GCA_019843815.1 Montemys delectorum
GTACTGTGTGGCTGCAGCAATTTGCACTTGCATTAGCATTAAATAACTGTTCCTCTCTCTCCATATCCACAACAACATTTCCTTTCTTTTTCAATTTTAGCCATCTTCACTTGGATTAGATGAAATTATAATTACTTTTATTTGCATTGCCCTGAAGGTCTTGGGTGTTGAGCATTTAAAAGATGTTTCTCAGACATTTGTATTTCATCTTTTGAGAGATAGATCTGTTTAGTTCAATGCTACCTTTTAACTTTCCATTGTTTGTTTTCCTGATGTCCAATTTTAAAACTTCCTTATCATGTATAGATACTAATCCAGTATCTTATGTATAGTTGGTAATTTTTTCCCATTCTGTAAAGCCTAGATGTCCACCAACCAGTGAATGAATAATGAAAAGGTGGTATATTTTTAAAAATGAAGTATTACTCAATAACTGAGAAAAAACAAAATTTTGAAAACTACAGGTAAATGGATAGAATTAGAAACAAACATCCTGAGTCAGGTAACGAGCCCCAGAAGGACAAATGTCACGTGTTTTCTTTCATTTGTGGATGTTAGCTTTGCATTTTCAGATATTTGTATTTCATTTGGAATACCCATACATATCAGAAATTTTCTAAAGGCTAATGGGGGCTTTTAAGGGAAAGGAGATAGCATAAGATGTTAAAAGGGAACTATGAAATAGGAAGGGTTGCACTGGGGTATAAGAGGAACAAACAAGGTAGAAGAAGGAAATTGGTAGGTATTAAATAGTGCTAAGTATTTTTGAAAAGTCATATTGAAACATTATTATTATAGAAACTTCCTAAAATATATTTATATACATATATAAAAAGAGTTGGAATGTATTCATTGTATAATGGGGAAACAATAGCTATACTAGACACCAGAGGCTAATAAACAAAAAGATCAGTGACATGAGTAGGTTTTTTTTTTTTTTTTTTAAGTTAAACAGTGAGGTCCCAAAGACCCACAAAATTGTAAGCTATTGCCAGTAATCTTTATTACCTATTATACTTGATGGAAAGATCCCTACTGCTGAAGACATCACATACTTGAGTCACAGAAGATGGTGAAATTAAGCTGGTATTGACCTGGAAACTTCACTCTTACAGACTAGCTTGTATAGTTCTGGAGTGTTCTGCACACTATTGGAGGAGAAGAGCAATTGTCACACTCATTCAGATGTGGTCCCTATGAGCTACACAAACATTTGGATTGAAAAGACATGCCACAGATGCAATAGTGGGACAAATATTGTGGGAGTAACCAACCACTTTCTGATTGGGTTTAAGTCTTGCTCCATAAGATGAAACAAGTACCTGGCACCATCATTGTGCCAAGAACTTGTGGCTACACAGATCCTAGACCTGGAGAGAGAATCTAATACTCTTATCATACTGAATGGGCTTAGTACTAAACCAGCTTATAATGACCAATTATTATACCATCAGATTAAGGAATTTATCAACCTTCATCATAGATTATACTTGTAGTAGATGATGAGCAACAGAGAGACTGATAAATGACTAAGATGCAAAGATTACAAGACTGCTGCGTGTCCAGCCCTAAATGGAATATTTCTATTGCACCAACTCCTCCAACAGCTCAGCAATCATTGCAGAAGTGGGTCCACTAAAAGTTTGCTACAGGCAGTTGATGACTACAAGGAAATAATGGCCTCTTACCTGAAGGGCAGCTGAACATAGGGACTCATAGTGACTGTGACAGCATCCGTAAGACCTATGCAAAAGTCTAAGGCAGATCAAATCTCAGCATAGAGAGGGGAGGGAAGCATGAAGTTCTAGCCCTAGTCCAGGAACCATTTGCAGTTCTTAGGTTCTGGAAAAGGGTCGGCCAATTTTCCCCTAAAAGTATAGCCTCTGATAAGCTGAACATGCTCCAGTGAAAGGATACATCTAAGAACTCTTGGGTAACACGAGTTCGCCTTGATGGGGGAAGATGGCATAAAGTTGGGTGGGAAAGGAGAAAAGAATAAATCTGTGAATTTGGGAGAAGGAAGATGAATGTGATGAGAACACATTGTACAAAATTCTCAACTAAAACAATAGCTTAAAAAAAAAACGAAAAATGGAATTTAAAACTATTGACAAATTGACATTACTTAAACTCAGTGCTCTTGTTTGAATTCCTACCCTGATTTCCGTTAATGATGGTCAGTAATCTGGACGTAGAAGATAAGGCAAACCCTTTCTTCCTATGCAGCCTTGGTCACAGCATTTATTGGAGTGCCAGAGATGAGCTCAGGGCAGCATCTTTGCAGCTCTATGTGCTGAGCTGCCTTACTGGCCTGCAAGGGTTAGTTTGATCAGAAGTGCGTGCATGCCCCCCCCCCACACACACACACATCATTCTCTAACACGTATTTTCTAGTTCTTCTGGCTTTGCTGTCCTCTCTAATCACCATATAGAAGTTAAGCACTGTATATAAATATTATCAACTTTAAAATTTTGAAGTTCATTCTATAGAAAGCTAGTGTGAAGGTCCTGCAAGTTTTTGACATAGGGCAAAAGAGGCGTGTTTTTTCTCCATATCATCTTTCCAAAAATCTCATCCTTGATCACTCCAGGACTTCTGATTCCTGGAGCTTTTTTTCAAACAGCAATTTTCTCCCCACTACTTTCTTCCTTGGGCATCTCCTATAACATTAGAGCTTTCACATAGCCTGTTATATGTAGGAATGACACTGAGTGACCAAGGTGTTTGAAAATTATTTTTATTTTACCTTCTGTGGGTAAATTACATAAATAACATTATATCATGTGTTTGAACAATCACAAGTGGGGAGGGAGGGAGGGACCTGGGAAGGAAAATGGACAGGGCAGGGGAAGGGGGGAAAGGAGAACCTAATCTGGTACTGGGTGAGGGAAAAGGACTAATGCCCTGAGGGCCATCAGAAAGAATGGAAATAGGCAATCTCAGGAAATAGGAGGTTGGGGGAACCCTCCATAATACACCAAAGACCTGGGAGGTAAAAAACTCTCAGGAATCAAAGAGAGGGACCTTAGATGAAATGCCAAGATTCTTACACAAAATCTACACAGGTCTACCAAGACCTAATCTTCAAGAGTTCTGCAGGACTACCGGGGAAAAGGATAAATGGCAGATGATAACATTGCTGTAGAGGGTGAATGCTGGTACATCACCAGAGTCTCACTTTGGAGTGATGCATTTGTTTATTCTAAAGACCTTATTTGCATTTGGGTGAATTCCAGCTCATAACATAAAGCCCTGAGTATTCATTAAGAGAAACTTTCATAGTTACTGAAGCATTTTTTTTTTATTAGCTGAATCTATTCTTGTGGCTCATTTCACACATTAAGATGTTTGCAACTGCATATAGGTAATCTTTTGATTGTGTCATAGATTTTACATTCTCAGCACAATGGTCCATGAGAAGTCTTTGAAGATGCCACCAGTGCTCTGTGATACTCCATCAGTTGATAAGAACAGTAGATCAATTTTCTGATGTTTTATGAAATAGCATTATTCAGTTGAGATCCCCTACCATGCCCATCTAGATTTCCGGGGCATGCTTAGGTGCCCTGAGCAGCTTGCCATCCCTCTGGGCCTCAATTGTCTGGGATCTCTCCACTCACCTTCATCATACCTGCTGATCTGGAACCATACAAATTAGATTCTCTTCTGACACCCATTTCTCCTGCATGTCCTCTTGGGAACACATTCAGCTGCCCTGAGTGGCCTACCATTCCCCTCTATTGAACCTCCATTGTCTGGCCACCTCTCTTCTTGCTTCCTCCATGCCAATCCACTTCACAATGAATCCCTAGGGGTACAGTCAACTACTGGGAGACTTGCACTGCCTCCTGAATTCCTTTTTCCTGACCAAGGATACCCACCATAGGCCTTCTACAAAAGGATCATCGAAGTTAGCCTCCTACCCCCCACTACTTGCTACAAGAGGAACATCCAGAGACAACCAGATAGCTGAAAAAAAAAACAATGAACAAAAACTAGGGCAATATAACAACTTCAGAGCACAGCTATCTCACTATAGCAAACCCTAGATATCTCAACACATCTCAAGCACAAGAAAATGAACTCAAATCCAACTCTATGAAGATGATAGAGGCCTTTAAAGAGGAAACAAGTAAATCTTTTAAAGAAATATAGGAAAATCCAATCAAACAGGTAGAGGCCTTTGAAGTGGAAACAAAGAAATCCCTCAAAGGAACACAGAAAAATACAACTAAACAGGTGAAGGAAATAAATAAAACTTTTCCAAACTTGAAAAACAGAAATTGAAGCAATAAAGAAAGCACAAACTGAGGGAATCCTGGAGATGGAAAACCTAGAGAAGAGAACAGAAACAGTAGACACAAGCATCGCCAATAGAATACAGGAGATGGAAGAGAGTACCCCAGGCACAGAAACGTTAGAAGAAATTGATACAGCAGACAAAGAAAGTATTAAATCTAAAAGATCCTGACACAAAACATTCAAGAAATTTGGATAGCATGGAAATTAGGAATAGAAGAAGGTGAAGGGTCCCAGATCCAAGCACCAGAAAATATTTTCAACAAAATCATAAAAGATAACTTACCCAACCTAAAGAAAGAAATGCCTATAAACATACAAGAAGCTCACAGAATAACAATTAGACTCAACCAGAAAAGAAAAGCCTCCTGCCACATAATAATCAAAACACTAAACTTACAGAACAAAGGAGGAATATAATAGCTGCAAGGGAAATGCCAGGTAACATGCAAGGCAGACCTCTCAGAATTACACCCAACTTCTCAACAAAGACTCTAAAAGGTAGAAGGGCCTGGACAGATATCTTGCAACCTCTAAAAAAATAAAAATCACAGATACGAACTCTAGATTACTGTGCCCAGTAAAACACTCAACCACTGTAGAGGTAGAAACCAAGATATTTCAAGACGAATCCAAATTTAAACAACATCTCTCCACAAATCCAGGTATACAAAAGATACTAGAAAGAAAACTTCAAACCAAGCAGGATAACTACACCCAAGAAAACACAGGAAATAAGTTAATTCCATATCATCAGAAACAAAACAAGAGAAACACAAGGACACACACACACATACACACACACACACACACACACACACACACTACCACCAACATTAAAATAACAAGAATTAACATTTACTAGTCATTAATATCTCTCAACTTTAATCAACTCAATTCCCTAATAAAAAGACAGGCTAACAGAATGGATGTGGAAACAGGATCCATTATTTTGCTGCATATAAGAAACCCACTCCAGCAATACAGATAGATATTACCTCAGAGTGTGGGGCTAAAAAAAATTTCCAAGTAAATTGACCCAAGAAGCAAGGTGAAGTAGCCATTTGAATATCTAATAAAATAGACTTTCAACCAAAATTAATCAAAAGAGATGGGGGAAGGACACTTCATAATCATCAAAGGAAACATCTACCTGGATGAAATCTCAATTCTGAACATTTTTGCCCCAAACACAAGGACAACCACATTTGTAAAAGAAACATTGCTAAAGCTTAAATCACACATTAAACCCTACATATTAATAGTGGGAGACTTCAACATTCCACTCTTATCAAATGACAGGTCATCCAGACAAAAACTGAACAGAGAAATAGTGAAAACAAACGTCATTAGGAATCAAATGGATCTCACAAATATATACAGGACATTTCACTCAAACACAAAAGAATACACCTTCTTCTCAGCACCTCATGGGTCCTTCTCCAAAACTGAACATATAGCCAGTCACAAAGCAAGCCTCAAGAGATATAAGAAAATTGAAATAACATCTTGTATCTTCTCAGACTACCATGGATTAAAGCTGGATTTAAACACCAGCAGAAACACCAGAAAGCCTACACACTCGTGGAAACTGGACAACTCTCTACTCAATTATCTTAGGGCTAGAGAAGAAATAAAGAAATTGAGGCTCATAGCCATCCATTGGACTGAGCACAAGGTGCCCAACGGAGGAGCTAGAGAAAGGATCCAAGGAGCTGAAGGGGTTTAGAGTCCCTTAGAAGGAACAACAATATGAGCTAACTAGTACCCTCAGAGCTCCCAGGGACTAAATCACCAACCAAAGAGTACACAGGGTGGGACTCATGGCCCCAGCTGCATATGTATAGTAGAGGATGGCCAAGCTGGTCATCAAAGGGAGGAGAGGCCATTTGACCTGTGAAGGTTCTGTGCCCCAATGTAGGGGAACGCCAGGGCCAGGAAGCAGGAGAGGGTGGGTTGGTGAGCAGGGGGAAGGGGGAGGGAACAGTGTTTTTTGTTTTTTTGTTTTTTGTTTCAGAGGGGAAACCAGGAAAGATGATATCATTTGAAATGTAAATAAAGAAAATATCTAATAAAAAAAGAAATTAAAGACTTTCTAGAATTGAATGAGAATGAAGATACAGTATATCCAAATTTATCGACACAATGAAAGCAGTGCTAAGAGGAAAGTTCATGGCACTAAGTTCCTTCATAAAGAAATTGGAGAATTCTCATACTAATGAATTAAAAGTACACCTGAAAGCTCTAGTATTAAAAAAAAGAAGAAGCAAACACATCTAAGAGGAGTAGGTGGCAGGAAATAATCAAAATAAGGGTTGAAACCAACCAATTAGAAACAGAAAAATAATAATACAAAGAATTAAAGAGACCAAGAACTGGATTGTTGAGAAAACAAACAAGCTACACAAACCCTTAGCCAAACTAACTAAAACACACACACACACACACACACACAAACACACACACAGTATCCAAATAAAATCTGGAGTGAAAAAATAGAGAGATAGCAACAGACAAAGAGGAAATTCAAGAATCATTAGGTCTTCTTCAAAAGCCTGCATGCCACAAAATTGAAAAAATCTTAATAAAATGGATGATTTTCTAGACAGATACCACTTACCAAAATTAAACTAAGATCAGGTAATCTATTTAAACAGCCAGGGCCAAGAAATGGGAGTGGGTGGGTTGGTGATCAGGGGGAGGTGGGAGGGAACAGGGTTTTTTTTAAATTTTCTTTCCTTCAGAGGGGATGCCGGGAAAGGAGATATCATTTGACCTGTAAATAAAGAAAATATGTAACAAAAAAGTCTCCTAAACAAAAAATCCCTCCTGTATACAGATGATAAATGGGCAGAGAAAGAATTTGGGGAAAAACACCCTTTACAGAAATAATATAAAATATCTTGGTGTAATTCTAACCTAGAAAGTGAAAGACCTTTATGACAAGAACTTCAAGTCTCTGAAGCAAGAAACTGAGGATGATATCAGAAGATGGAAAAATTTCCCATGCTCATGGATTGGTAGGATTAACATCGCGAAAATGGCCACCTTACCAAAAGCAATCTACAGATTCAGTGCAATGTCCATCAAAATTCCAATGCAATTCTTTACAAGACCTTGAAAGTACAATTCTCAACTTCATATGGAAAAACAAAAACACAGGATAGCTAAAACAATCCTGAACAATAAAAGAACTTCTGGAGGTATCACCATCCCTGTTCTCAAAGTGTACTACAGAGCAATGGTAATAAAAACTGCATGGTAATGGTATAGGAACAGATAGGTTGATTAATGAAATCGAATTGCAGATGCTGAAATAAACCCACAAACCTATGGACATTTGATTTTTGACAAAGAATCTAAAACCATACAATGGAAAAAAAAGGATCTTCACAACGAATGGTGCTGGTCTAACTGAATGTCTGCATGTAGAACAATGCAAGTAGAAACATATCTATCACCCTGTGTAAAACTCAAGACTAAGTGAGTCAAAGTCCTCAAATATAATACTGGATACACTAAATCTAAAGGTGGAGGATAGACTTGAACTCACTGGTACAGGAGAAAACTTCCTGAACATAATACCAATGGCTCACAATCTAAGATCACCAATTGATAAATGGATCTCATGAAACTTAAATCCTTCTGTAAGGCAAAAGACACTGTCAATATGAAAAAAAAGAGCAGCCTGCAGATGGGGAAAATCTTTATTAACCCTGCATTTCGACAGAGGACTAATATCCAAAATTTATAAAGAACTCAAGAAGATAGATAACAACAACTCAAATAACTCAATTAAAAAATGGGGTACAGAGTTAAACAGAGAATTCTTAATAGTGGAATCTTGAACGACCAAGAAGCACTTAAAGAAATGTTCAAAGTCCTTAGTCATCAGGGAAATGCAAGTCAAAATGACCCTGAGATTCCACCTTACACACTTGTCAGAATGACTCAAGTGACATCACGTGCTGGCAAGGATGTGGAGGAGAAAGAGGAACACTCCTCCATTGCTGGTGGGAGTACAAACTGGTACAACCACTTTGGAAATCAATCTGGTGGTTTCTCAGAAAACTGGGAATAGCTCTACCTGAAGTGGTATTCTGCTATTCCACTGCTGTACACATTCCTAAAAGATGCTCTACTGTGCTGCAGTGACACTTGCTCAATGTTCACATTCATAGTGGCTTTATTCTTTATAGCAAGAAACTGGAAACAACTTAGATGTCCCTCAACTGAAGAATAAATACAGAAAATGTGGTATAACTACACAATGGAATGCTATTCAACTATTAAAAACAGACATTATGAATTTTACAGGCAAATGAATGGAACTTGAGAATAACATCCTGACTGAGGTAATTAAAGAACTCAAGAAGTTAGACTCCAGAGAACCAAATAACTCTATTAAAAATAGGGTACAGAGCTAAACAAAGAGTTCTCAACTGAGGAAAACTGAATGGCTGAGAAGCACCTAAAGAAATGTTCAACATCCTTAGTTATCAGGGAAATGCAAATCAAAACAACTCTGAGATTCCACCGCACACCAGTCAGAATGGCTAGGATAAAAATCTCAGGTGACCTTTCCTCCTATTGATGATCGAATTTGCAATCCTCTACTATACACATGCTGCCAGAACATTCAGTCCCACTCTTTATAGTCCTTGATTGGTGGTTGGGTCCCTGGGAGCTCTGAGGGTACTAGTAGGGGAATGCCAGGGCCAATAAGTGGGAGAGGGTGGGGCGGCAGGCATGGGGAGGGGGGAGGCAAAAGGGCTTTGTTCTTGTTGTTTTTGTTTGTTTGTTTGTTTGTTTTTTGGAGGGGAACCTGGGAAAGGGAAAATTTACATGTAAATAAAGAAAATATCTAATAAAAAATAAAGTAAAAACAAAAAAACAAACAAAAAAAAACTCAGGTGACAGCAGATGCTGGAGAGGTTGTGGAGAAAGAGGAACACTCCTTCATTGCTGGTGGGATTGCAAGCTGGTACAACCAGTCTGGAAATCAGTTTGGCAGTTCCTCAGGAAATTGGACATAGTTCTACCAGAGGACCCAGATATACCACTCCTGGGCATATACCCAGAAGATGCTCCAACTTGCAATAAGGACACATGCTCCACTATGTTCATAGCAGCCTTATTCATAATAGCCAGAAACTGGAAACAAACCAGATGTCCCTCAACAGAGGAATGGATACAGAAAATGTGGTGCATCTACGCAATGGAGTACTACTCAGCTATTAAAAACAATGAATTTATGAAATTCTTAGGGAAATAGATGGATCTGGAGAATATCATCCTGAGTCAGGTAACCCAATCACAAAAGAACACACATGGTATGCACTCAGTGATAAGAGGATATTATCCCAGAAGATCAGAATACACAAAATACAATCCTTAAACCACAAGAAACTCAAGAAGATGGTAGACCAGAGTATGGATACTTCGTTCCTTCTTAAAAGGGGGAAGAAAATACCCATGGAAGGAGTTGCAGAGACAAACTATGGAGCAGAGACTGAAGGAAGGACAATCCAGAGACTGCTCCATCTGGGAATCCTTCCCATATTCAATCATCAAATCCAGACATTATTGTGGATGTTGGCAAGTGCTGGTTGACAGGAGCCTGACATAGCTGTCTCCTGAGAGGTTCTGACAGTACCCAACTAATGACAGTACCCAGTAATACAGAAGTAAAGGCTCACAGCCATCCATTGGACTGAGTACAGGGTCCCCAATGAAGGAGCTAGAGAAAGGACCAAAGGAGCTGAAGGGTTTGCAGCCCCTTTGGATGAACAACAATATGAACTAACTAGTACCCTCAGAGCTCCCAGGGACTAAACCATCAACCAAAGAGTACACATGGTGGGACGCATGGCTCCAGCAGCATATGTCTAGCAGAAGATGGCCAAGTTGGTCATCAATGGGAGGAGAGGCCCTTGGCCCTGTGAAGGTTCTATGCCCCAGTGTAGGAGAATGCCAAGGTCAGTAAGTAGGAGAGGGTGGGTTGGTGAGCATGGAGGTGGGGGAGGGAACAGAGTTTATTTTTGTTGTTTTTGTTTTTGTTTTCTTATTTTTTGGAGGGGAAACTTGGAAAGGAGATATCATATGACAGGTAAGTAAAGAAAATATCTAATAAAAATAAATAAATAAAAAACCCCAAATCAGATGTATTGTTAACTCAATTAATTTTTTACGTAGAGTTGAGAAAATGTACTGAAAAACTAGTCTTATCTAGAAAAAAAAAGACCCAAAAGAATATGCATAGTATGTAGTCACTTATAAGTGGATATTAGCCATAAAATACAGGATACCCATGCTACACTCTACAGATCCAAAGTAGCTAAACAAAAAGGAAGCCCCAGGTATGGGTACCTGAATCTCACTTTGACGGGGGAATAAAACAGTCATAGGAGACAGATAGAGGGAGGGAACAGGATGGGAGAGTTGATAGGGAAGGGAATGGGGGGTTTTGAGGATGATCAGGCGTGGGGAGAGACAGGCCAGAGGGCCAGTCGGTCATGAGAATGAATAAACATTTGCAGCTGGCAGGAGTGTGGGGCAGGAAAGGGCATTTAGAGAATGTGCTAGAGACCTGGGATGGGGGAGACTCCCAGAGTTAATGGGGGTGAGTTTAGCTTAGTTAGACTCATAGCAGTGGGGAATGGTCCCTGACATTGCTAATGATTGTCTTAGTCAGGGTTTCGACTACTGCACAAACATTATGACCAAGAAGCAAGTTGGGGAGGGAAGGGCTTATTGAGCTTATATTTCCACATGGCTGTTCGTCACCAAAGGAAGTCAAGACTGGAACTCAAGCAGGTCAGGAAGCAGGAAATTGATGCAGAGGCCATGGAGGAATGCTGCTTACTGGCTTGCTTTCCGTAGCTTGCTGAGCTTGCTTATACAACACAAGACTACCAGCCCAGGGATGGCACCACCCACAATTTGCTAGGCCCTCCTTCCTTGATCACTAATTTAGAAAATGCCTGGATCTCATGAAGGCATTTCCTCAAGGGAGGCTCTTTTCTTTTTCTTTTTCTTTTTCTTTTCTTTTCTTTTCTTTTTTGTTTTTTTGTTTTTGTTTTTTGTTTTTTTTTAGGAGAGGTGCTGCTCACATGGTCTGCTTTCACCCCATACATCAATTACTAATCAAAATAGACATGCCTATTGGGCTAATGTGATCTAGGCAGCCTCTCAGTTCCCAACATCACTAATACCTTTCCTCTATCCAACTAGGTCCTCTCTCTCTCTCTCTCTCTCTCTCTCTCTCTCTCTCTCTCTCTCTCTGTGTGTGTGTGTGTGTGTGTGTCGCACATGTGAGACATTAGGTGAGTATCATTAGGGATCTTGATGGGAAGATGAGTAAAGGCTTGTTTGTATGAATATGATCTTATGTCACTAAAGACAATGTCTCACCACCACCACTACCTACTGGATGTAAATTCTTAAGGGCCTCTGTGTTCCTCTCCTTTCCATGACAAGTGTTGACTGGCCCAGACTTGAGACCTTCTACAGATAGCCACAGCTGCTGTGAGTTTGACAGTGCAACCCAAGTCATACTTGAAGTCAGTGTTTCACACCCCTCTCATTGTCCTTCTGGCTCATCCAGTCTCTCATCCCCTTTCCATGATGTTTCTCAACCTCTAGATGTATGATGTAGTTGTGCCATTTATGGATAGGCACTCAAGTGTCATGTACTCTGTATTTCAGATGGTTATGAGTCTCTTCAGTTACAGCTGCTCACTGCAGAAGCACCTCAGCAAAGCTGATAGAAGCCCCAATTTGTGGGCATAAATGTAACGATTTTGAAGGGACTTCAATGAGCACACTTGGTAGTTAGTAAAGTAACATGAGTAGCTTCCCCACTGAGGCCTATGAGCCTGTATTTATAATAGATACGGTTACATGAGAGAAAACCTTTCTTGTCTAGAAGCATCTTCACATCTTTGTCTTACTGTATTCTTTATTGATACAATAGACTAGGCTCTTTTCTCTGTGGTAACTCCAGCTTGTGTCAAGTTGATACACAAAACCAGCCAGTACAATGGTACTCTGTTATGTTTGTAGACAGAAGCGTAGCATAACTATTCTCTGAGAGGCTCCACCCAGCAGATGACAGAAACAGATGCATAGACCAACAGACAAACATTGGGCTGAGGTTGGAGACTCTTATGGAAGAGTTGGGGGGAAGAACTGATGGCCCTGAAGGGGATAGGAACTCCACAGGAAGACCAACAGAGTCAACCAACCTAGACTCTTGGTTGCTCTCAGAGACTGAACCACCAACCAAAGAGCATATACACAGGCTAGACCTAGGCCTCCAGCACAAATATAGTAGATAGGGTGTGCAGCTTGGTTTTCATGTGGATACCCCAACAACTTGAGAAAGGGCTGTCCCTGTAGCTGTTGCCTGTCTGTGGACTCTCTTCCTGTAACTGGGCTGCCTTGTCTGGCCTCAGTATGAGAGGATGCACCTGGCTCTGCAGACTTGATGTGCCAGTGTGGAGGGATTACCCAGGAATCTGGGGTGATCTATCCTCTCAGAGGAGAAGGGGATGGGGAAATGAAGGGACAGTCTCTGTGAAGAGAGACTGGAGGTGTCAAAGTGATTGGGATGTAAATGGAATAAAAATTAAATAATAAATAAGTAAATATCATGTAATAGAAATGTATGTCATATGGATTAATATGATTGAAATTTGCATGGTGAGAAGCATTGGAAAAGGTGTGATGGTGGCTGCACCATTTGAAAGACCTGCCTTAGGTCCCCTTGCTTTGATCATGGAGTGTTCTCAGTGTTTCCTATCTATACCAGCTACTTCCTGTACATTTGGATATACTCTGCTTAGGCTCTGCCTTTTCATAAGGCCTTCACTATGTCCTCAGACCTGATGCCAATGGCTTCCTTAGCCCTGCTCACATTAGGTAGGCTGGAGTCTCTACTTACCCATTTAAATGGGTACTGTTTTAATCTAGAGAGAATACTGATATGACTATCCTTGCCTGAGTGTTACAGGAATGTTAGTATAGTAGTTGCTTTTCTTATTGTTGTAGCCCAATATCAGAGAAAAGCAAATTAATGCAAGAAGGAATTATTTCATTTTTTGTTGAGGGGATACAGACAATTTCAAAGAATCCATGATGATATGATCATGTTATTGTGTGGGGCAGTTGTTCATATGACTACAGTAAAAACCACAGAGGTGTGCTAGTGCTCATCTGGCCTCCGTTTTACTATTTTCATTCATTTCCTACCCCTGGACTGTGGGATTGTGCTTCCCACATTCAGGGTAGGTCTTCTCTCCCTCCTCAATTAAACCTATCTGGGAACATATACCTTAAATCGCTCCAAGTCCAATCAAACTAAAAGTAACCATCACATCATGATTTGTGTGTATCTTCCTTCCCTACTTCCTTCTAACTCTAGAGTTGGATGTCTGAGGCATTCAATACAGATAAAAATTTCCCAAATGTCCTTGGACATTCTAATAATACTGGAGGGAAGCTTTCTTAACCCAAAGTGGCTGACTATACAACTTTTCTTACTCTGTAAAAACACCCTGCCCTTAATTAATCTTGCTACCTCACTTCAGAACTCCTTCAGGTTCCATGAGTTTCCTCCCAACTGTGTGCTTATGATAACATGTCATCTCTTTCCATTTCTTTGGGTATTTTAAGAATAAAATAAATGGTTTGCTATTTATAATATGCTTTCTTTTATTTATTTCTATTAATTTTCTCCAAAAGCAATTAATCAGCTTGTTAGAATGTCTGTGGGTAAAATACTATAAATTATTGTTGTGCTACAAAACTATTCCCTAATAGCCATTCTGTCAGATGGTTAAACAGTCAAGAAAAGCTGCACTAATAGAAGTTTGTACAAGCAATATTATCTATAAAATAAATACCCACAATCCCAATTTTGTTTCACTTAAGGAAATAATAACAGAGAACAACAACTACCACAATCCCCTTAGTTTATCTAGGTAAAACTTTTTAAACTGGCCTATGCTGTCAGCAGAGAGAATATTTTCGTGTACCTGCTCATATATACACATGTATACAGGTAAATTTCTGTGTATGTGTGTTTGTGCCTCTATGTGTATGTGCATGTGGATGCAAGCAGTCAACCCTGAAGGTTACTTACTTCTCAAGATGTCACCCATCTTGTTTTTATATACAGGTCTTTCACTGTTCCTGAACTCACTGGACAACAATCCACATGTTTCTACCTCTGCAGTGCTGGGATTAGAAGCAGATGCTAACCCTCTCCTCCAATTTTTATTTATTTATTTATTTATTTTAATGTGAGCTCCTTGGACAAAACCTAGATCCTTATCTTATGCTATACTTACTTTACTGACTGAACCATCTCCCCAGTCTTACTTAAAGAATATTTTTGAATCAAGCAAGGAAGTCAGGTATACCACAGAATTAGACAAAACACAGTTACCATGGCAACAAGGAAAAATGGAGTAAAGGAATCAAGTACCTTTGGGTCATGGATTCCAGAAAGCTCTTCATAGATCTTCTCACCTACCATGACAGCAGCCAAGTTCGCTGTGTAGGTAGAAAGGCAAAACATACAGAAAATGGCCCAAAGATTCATCAGAAACCTTCCAGTCCAGCATTTAGGGGGCTTAATGGCCGCCGTTCTGCCAAACAGAAGGGCATAGCAGACGTTCAAGGCTGAGGAGAAGGAGAAGACTTTGTTTCTGTTCCTCCCCTTAGGAGTCATACCAAAGGGGCTCTTCCATTCATACAGAGTGAGAAAGATGGCAGTGATGTGGAGAGCCACGAAAATCCCCAGCCACATGGTCCAGTGGAGTGGCCACATGAAGGCTCCAATTGGAGCTGCTGTATCGCGAGTCCTCACTAAGATGCCCAAACTGGTTGAGAAGAAAGGGCTGGTGAAATCTATCACCTGGCTTCGTGCTGTATTGATGCTGAAAGAAGTGACTGCCATGTTGGCCGTTCCACTCAGGAGATCACCAACCAGCCCAGTCCAGTGACCATTTTTCCAAGCTCCATACTTTCCATCCCCTACAATATAGAGGTCAAAGTCAAAGTTCATGTCTTCTGCTAGCTGTTCCAGCAGATCAATGCAATATCCATAGCAGCACTTCTTGAACTTGATTGGCACTGTATCATTACTGCTATGCAGGCTGCTAAACAGGCTGTTGAGTACGGAAGAGTCATTAGTCATAGGGTCTAGACAGAGTTGTCCAGCCGGGCATAAGCCTTCATCATCTACTTCTCTCGTGAAAACAAATGGGTGTTCAATCAATGTCACCACTCTCAAGTGTAACTTGTTTGGGTGATGGAAGTGGGTTTTGTGCCTCTGGGCCTGCTCTGGCCATATTCCAGAGTCCATGACAATCCTTCCCCCTTGCCAGCTGCCCAGGCGAGTCCACATTGGCTTTCCCATAGGGTCATGCTGCAAGTTCCAGATGAAAAAGTTGTTCTCTGAGCTGATGATGGTGGATCCCTTTACTTTGATGGAACCACTGAGACCTCTGAAAGTGGTGTTGGCTAAAAACCTAGTAAAGAGGATCAAAGGTAGACCATAAGAAAGACAGGCAATGCCAAAGTCAAGTACCAGAGCTAATCAATCCCTGCTATTGAAGCCTCACTAACAATACTTCTTTGATTTTTTGAGATTATAATATAATCCCATCACTTCCCTATTTTCTTCTCTCCTTCCAAACCTTTTCATGTACCTTTCCTTTTTCTTTAAAATCCATAGCCATTTTTCCATTAATTGTTGTTGCATACAAACATGTGTAACTTGCTTACTCTGTATAATGTTACTTGTGTGTACAATACCATTGTATTTGGTATTGTAATTGGTATTGTAAAAACAAGTGGTACTCTCTTCTCTGGGGAGCCCAACTTTTAAAAACAAAGGCTTTGTCTTTATTTTCTTCAAGAATAATATAGACCTTATGGAAATGTTCTATTTTGTTGAACTAATGGGATCTCACATTCAAGTTCTGGTTCTGGCATGGTGCTTGACAATTGGTTTTGCTCCAAATATTTTGATTGATTTTTAAAAGAAGCACTCATTGCTCTTACATACTTTTACAGGTTTCCAACTGATGGAGGTTTCAAACATCTTTGACATTCAGTTCTACTGTTTGCTGTTTTTGATTCTGATAAAATCTGTTCTATGAAATTTTTGGTATAGAAATGAGTTTCAATAAATATGTATATTCTTTTATAATTGTTCAAAATTGCATTCATATCATTAGGGAATAGCCGGCTTTTGTACAGTGTTTTTCCTTGTAGAGTAGAAAAATTAGCATATTACTCCTCATGGGGCCAATCAGAGATGCATGCTGGATGTTATCCACAGACCAAAGAAAAGGATGATAAATAAAGTTGCTGTTCCCAGGACAGCCTTAGGCTACTCTCCCTCATCATTAGAGGAAACAACTGGGCCTGACTCTAGAGAAAGACTCTGCTAGAAGTCAAAGCAAGGAAAATGACTAAGTAAATACCACATGATTTCTAGCTCTGTGAGCACTTTTGTTGTACCTCTTGACATTGACTAGACAGGAAGATGCTTGGTCTCAGCACCTTGAGCTGAAACAGGAGATAATAAAAGCAAACATATATGCTTAATTACGACTTTTTTCCAGAATAAAAACTCAGGCTTTGAGACCTGCATTTGAATCTTGACTCAGTTACTCAACAGTAGTGACTCTGAGCAGATTACTTGACTCAGAGATTCAATTTCATCCTTAGCAAAATGGGGGAACTACTCTTTGGTGAATTACAAGGCTTGCAAACAATGTACACAACACACAGCATACCTTCTGGAATAGAGCTATGGTGTTATTAGCTGGAGACCAAACTACTGCCTTAAGATAAACCCTTAACAGTGAGTTCAGCATATTTAAAATAAAAAGTAATTAAGTTGAAATGTGGGATGTAGCACAGTAGGGATTTTGAGGAGTCCAATGACACAGATCTAATTGCTCAGAGAAACAGTTTCATAAATTACCTGACACATATATTATTTCATAATTTACAAATGCAAAAGAAGTCTTGCTAAGAAGTCATATTGCTGCAGAAGAAATATAGAAAAATCAGGAAGTGTGAAATATGCCCTAATTTTCATTAGCGATAAGTGTAAATCACATTTGAAGATGCTACTGTCACTGAAGGCAGCAAAACCATTTGCTGTGGTAGATTGCATGCAATGGCAGTCACTCATGTCAGTGCACCCCAGTGGGACTCTACTACTTAAATAAATTCTATTTTTCAACAAGCAATGAAATCTCAGCGATCTTAGACTTTAAAACAGTTTTCTACTTCAGAGAAGCAGGGATCCACATCATTAAAATCATATACAAATTAATCAATTGATAATTCCCTCAGTGCTGTGTAAGAAGAGCAAGCATGATGGTGTATCTAATGAGGTACTTTTAGATATTTTAAGACATGCACGCAGAGAGGCTGCTAGCATAACCCAGGGGATGAAAAGGCTGGTAGTAAATGGGCAAGTTTCATTTGGCCAATTTTGTGATCACCAGAGTCATAAAGTGAAAGTTGTACAAAAAGAACTCTACTTGGGACTTAAAGATGATGGAGTTTTAACTGGGAGGACCTGAGAGAGATTACCTCAGACTAAATATATATTTGAATCATCTCAATAAAAGGCATTAAAAGTTTGTAGGAATCGATGCGGTTCTCACAGGCTGGTAAAGGAGACAGTTTTGTCATCAGTGTGAATATTTCTTGTTATCAGTATGAGTATTTAACATGGCCATAGCAGAAGGACAATGTCCAGAATCTTTGGGGAGGCATTTAAGGAGAGAAAGACAGAGAAAGAGAGAAAGAGAGAGAGAGAGAAAATCAATCAGGATTGTAATTCATGTTTTACTGCAAAACTGTTATGAAGAACTTCTGTTAGAAAATTCCCACTTATGACAGATATTTTTGTCTATTTTATTTTTCATTTTATATGGAGGAGAACTGAAAACCCTTTCATTGATAGCTCTTAGTTACTGACACCCTTACCATGTATTCTTTGTGAAAGAATGACAATGGGTAGCTGTCTGGATTTTCACTCTATTACATGAAAGATTAAAAGGTTGAAATCCCATTTTTGATTAAAATGCATTCTACCATGCTATTCTGTACTTGCCCTGGGCTCTTCTTTGATGAACAAGAAGGAAAAAGAAAATGAGGAATCATTTTGTTGGTAAGATAAATGGATACAAACCACTTGGTACTATGCTTAGCACTTATGGTAATTGAGATAAAAGCCACCTCATTGGCTTAAAGAGCTCAAAGTCTAGTTGTGGGGTGAAAGAAAGTGAATAAGCAATTCAAGCAATTGAAGTAGTGAGTGATATGAGAAGGGTTACCCAACCTTGGGTGCTCTGACCTAGGGCTCCAAAGTAGGAATCTTAGAGGAGGAAGAGCAGGGCTGAGTCCTGGGGAGAAGTTACTCTTTTCCAAGGGGAGAAGCTGGGAAGTGATGCTGTTATCTTGGCAATATTCATGTACAAAACCCAGACATGTATGCCATGGGACATAAGTGGTTAAAAAATAAAGCCCAGAGACAAGGGGTGGAAAACGAGTTATGTCGGATATGAGTTCTCACTGAAGGCAGTGGTAGGGCCATCGAGGAGATTTTGTGGGTTAGACAATGACTTTTTATTTGATAGGGTTCTAGATGGCACTTGGGAAGGAGAAAGAAGCTGACCACGCTTCCTGTGTGAGGGAAGACTTTTTTCTTCCTTTCCTAAGGTCTAATCTTCTTTCTCCAATGACTAATCTTCCTTTCCCTCTGTCGTTTCATAAGTAGCAGAAGTAAAGAGGAGATGGTATGATTGCAAGATATTTCATCTTCCTAAAGAAAAATTTAAGAGGACAGATGCACAGGATTTCATTTAGTTCACAAACCATACTGAGAATATACAAAACTCAGCTCGACAGGATGGCATACAAAGACCTGTAGGATATAGCTGATGAGAAGTACATTATAATCCTGGAGAGCAACATTGGTGTAAAAATGGGCAAACGTAATATTAAATGTGTTCAATAGAATTGAGAGCTTGCATCCAAGGCAATAATAAAATCACCATTTTTTGTGCGTGTGCTTATCAAACACTTGCTCTGGATATGAGCTCTCCTGACATTTTCCAGATTCAGATATGTTATAAAGAAAACAGATAAAAACTGTAAGAGAGGGTAGTAAACATGACAATCTGATTGGAATGTGAAGTAGATAACATTAAAATTTAATGTGGGGGAAAACAGGTGGCATTCAGAGTCCAGAGGTTCACACACCTGCTTCACAAGTTTGAATTTTATTTTAATAATAAAACAAGAACCATAGAGATTTCAGAGCAGTTTAATGACATAGCCAGAGGTTTGCAATAGTTGTATTGACTTGAAAACAAGCAAAATATCTGCCAGAAAGAAGAAATGATGACCTCAATGCCATGAGAAGAATATTATTATGTATTTGATACTGGTGTGTATGCAGATTCATGTGGCTTGAGTCTTACTGTAGAAGCAAGAACCTATGTAAGCACTGAGCTTAGCACATGATTTTTCAAAAAGCAATTCATCAAATGATGCCCAGTAGTTCATTTGACTTTATTAAAAGCTTCTAATTTTGCTATTAGTCAATAATCAATGTTGATTTGTAAGGTAATATAAATAAACTTTTCAGTTGGAAGACTACCTTAAACTATTTTGGAGGTAGCTCACAGTATGTACCAGATTGGTGTTTAATATATTTTTGATATATTTTGAAAGCCATATTTGCATACAAAATCTTAACCTGTACATAAAATAAAGTAAGTAAATCTAAAAAAAATTAAATCAAAAAGATAAATCAGAGATGAATCCAATTAGTTTCTTCTCCCTTTGACTCATTGTGAGAAATGTTATTGTATTTTAAAAATGAAGTAGAAAAAACTTTTAAAAGGAAGGAAGTGAAGGACTTCTCTAAGAAATGACTAAGATAAATCTTAGTAGATAAGTGGTTTACTCTCCTACTAGAGGTTTTGTGACTTAACTGTAAAGTTATCTGAGCCTTATTGTTTTGTTTTTTAAAAAAGAACTTAAAATTATTTTTATTTGCTGTTTCTTGGTGTTTGGCTCACATGCTGTCTGTGTGAGAGTGTCAGAAACCCTGGTACTGGAACTCCAGACAGACAGACACCATGTGAGTGCTGGGAATTGAACTCAGGTCCTCTGGAAGCCATTAATCACTGAGCCATTCCTCCAGACTATAGGCCTGCCTATTTTCATTTGCATTTCTCCTGTTTTCATTCTTCGAAAATTTCATCTCTGCTGCAACAAGAGTCTAACCTGGAAGACAAGTGTAGTCCAAGGACCTAAATGGGTTATTGGGTGGGAGGGGGAGCAATTAGGGGAAGGGACCTTTAGAGTATAGGTGAAGTGAAAACAGGGAGGGGAATACTTGAAACAGAAAGGTTCAAGCAGATAGTAGAGTGATGGCTTTAGAAAAATGAATGGGCAAGGGAAGGATGACCAAAATAAGAGGAGTCTGTGATCTTGCAACCCAAGTAAGAAATGTAATAAATGTGGATAGTAGAACATGCATGTTATGAAACATTGGAGGCAACACTGGGAGCTAAAGGGTTAAGTAGGGATTGGTGTACAGAGTGGGAGATAAAAAGTATAGCAGGCAGATTAACTAAAACTAAAGTTGGATGGGGAAGCCTTAAGACACACTACTAGTTAGTGAGATAATTAAAAATATATCAACAACAACAAAAAAGGAAGTTAAAACAGGGATCCTGCATGGGTGAGCAATGCTGCTCCCACACAACATGAGTTATTAAATGAAACCTTTATTGCCAGGGCATGGATTACCTTCCTATGAGTTGTTGGTTATGGAGGCCCCAGCAGTACTCAAAACAATATAGGCTAGTGTCATTACTCTTGGTTGTCCAACATAACTAGCTGGAAAGGCCTTATTGCTAAGATAACTCACACTTAGGTTTCAGGACATTGAGAAATCAATCTTGAACTGGTCAGAAAACTCTCCCTGCTGGCTCATTTTCCTGGTGCTGGAAAGTGCTACTCAGACTGCAAACTGGGGAAGCGGATTACGTCAATGCTCTTACCTACATGGTCCCTCCATGCTACAGTACTGACTCACTAGGCAAGATTTGCACAGTATACAATACCAACATGATAGTTTATGAGGGGTAACCAAACATTCTCTGGATGGGATCTGAGCATTGTTCCACAGGAGGGAATTTGTGCTTGGTAGTACAACATGGTCAAAAAGCATGGTAAGGGAAGCGATAGTCCACAGATCAGAATCTATCGGTGTGTTTGGGTAAAAGATCATGTTTTCACACTATCCTATGAATAGATATGTTTATATTCATAGGTCTGTGGTGTTCTCAACCTCAGTCAGAATTAAAGAATTACAATAATGTAATTCTTTAATGATATTTCCAATTTCTCAGCTAAGCTTTTCCCCTTTCTGTGTCAATCTTGTCAAATGATTTTATTCTAGGACTTCATTGCTACTGAGCTGTATAAGATATTACATGTACTAAGGTTCCTGCTCAATTTCTTCTCAGTTGACTGCGGTTTTTAATTTGTTCATTCTAATTTATTTCCAAGTTTCCTGGTCTTGCCTCTTTCTATTTAATGTTGAGAAGGACACATTTGTGACAACAATTTCTTCTATAATAGACATTTAAAGCTATAAATATACCATCAAATATAGCATGCTTATTATTGGATTACAGAAAGGGGAGTTAGGTTATTTTTTGGGGGGGTCTTCTACATATTAATCAAAGGTTCTACCATTCATCTATGTTCTCAGACCCTAAAACATTTATGTTTTATTTTAAAGACACAGTATTACTGTTTTTGTCAGGGAAATGTTTAATTGACTTCTATAAATGTTGAATGAACAAAAAAGTATTTATTTATTTTAGCTTCACATGTGAAACAGCACTTGTTAACTATGTTAACTTGTTAACTGTGTCCTTGATTTGTTTCTTAGGAGATGGGGTAAATAATGTGCACAGATATTTCACATGGTGTGTGTGCTTAATTATTTTTTCTGTTATTTTTATTTAAAAGTACCATAGCTATCATATTATTCAATGCATTTTTATTTAGTGTAGTTTGTCTATTAAGTTTGAAGATATTGTTCTGTTCTTTCTTTATGTACGCTTTTTAATATGGCCAGATTAGATAGATCTGTATTATGAGAATTAGTTTTTATTGACTTTATATCACAACTGTACAAGTGGTTATGACAGTATTGTAATATATAGGGTTTTTCAACTTGGGACAATATATTGAGTACTTTTAAGACAACATTTGAAAGTTAGTGTTTACAGAGTCATACTTTCTTGAACAAAACTAAACATCTTTGATAACGGATTTTTCTATTAGTGAAAGAAACCTGGGTCTAAGGAGGGTTTGCTATACTTTTTTTCTTGGGGGGCGGGGTCACATCCCATGCCCACATATATGCTCATAGGCACCTGTGCCACATTACAGTTGGTGGCCAATGCCCAAGGGTTCATACCATTTCAGTTAGTTGTGACAATGTATAAAAATTTCTTGGCATGGTATTTAGAACAAATATTTAACATGCAATAAGAAATTACTTTCTAAATAGCTAACTTTAAATTATGAAGGAAATGTGTTTTGGGATTGTATCAGGACACCCAGCATCATTTTCTTTGTGTCATTAGAGCGGCCCATATTTTAAAGGGTTGGAGTACTACATGAACCATCTAGTTTAGGCGCATTTGGGGGGGGGCGTGGCCTATTCTGTGCAAGCTCTGCGTGGTGGTAGGCAGTTTGGTTACATATATATGAATTACATTTATGATTTCTTTGAATTTTCTTCTAGTCAATTTTAGTACTTTTTGTTTTAGTTGAAAACCAGCTATTGATATTTCTATCATAGACAAATGTATGTTTTCTGTTCTTTTAAAAGAAAGATCAACTTCAATAAGTTTTATTTACTTCCTAATTACCAATTAGGTTTTTGCAAGTAGGATTTTAAGAGATTTGCTTGTTTTATTTTATTTATTTTACATATTGAGATGCTTATTTTAATTATTTATTTCAAAGAAGCTTGGCTGGTCCTAGTAGCTCAAGTCTGAAGTTTCACTACTCAGGAGGCCCAGAAAGGAGGTTTATGAGTTCAAGGCCTGCTAGGACAACAGCTTAAGGCCAGGCTTGGTAACTTGGTAATACTCTACCTTCAAACAAACACTGTTCAAATGCTGGTAATACAGCTCAGTGGTAGAGTGTGTTCGTTATGTGTGAGAGGCTGAGTTCAAGCCTCAATACTGCAGACAAATCAAACCACAAAAACAAACAACAATGATAGGAAAAAACAAAACAGCTCCTGGATTTACTTGATTCCACCATTTTGATGTTTTAGCCATCAAAACATCAGGCTTATGTCTCATATTTTAGGTTCATCATAAAATTTCTTTTTCTCCTCCATGTTTCCCATATAAGTTTAGAACTGGATCATTGAGATCTATCCACTTAACTATACTTATACTTTGCTCTTATATAAACTACTCTGATAGTTTGAACTTTTGTTTTCAAAATGGCTAATAGCTACATAAATGAAATGGTTTGTATTTTGGCTTATTGTTCTTTCACAAATTAAAAACCTGTTTCCTAATTTAATAGCCTATATTAAGTGGATAAGTATCCCAGGTACTAATTAGAAAAAGTCAGCATACATTTTCTAAGGAATGGTAACTGCTGTGTTTACTTTAATTTTTAATGGATTTCACTATTCATATTTTTTCACCTGAAATTTTCACATGATTTTTACTTAATTCAATTTCTCTGAATACTTTATGTTATTCATTTTGCCTTTAACTTGCTCTAAAATTTCCTATAGTTAACTTTTAAAGTGCTATCCACCTTAAGTATTATTATTTAATTAAAAATTTTAAGTCAAGGCTCTAATTAAGCATCAGCCTGATTTTTTTTGAGTTCAGTGATACACACACACACACACACACACACACACACACATTGTTTTCAGCAGTAGGACCTTACAATCACTTCTTAGAAAGCAATTAATAAGTAGTCTTGCCAATAGCCCATGTTACTTTGGGATTCCATGGGATTTTAATGGAGTCAACAACTCAATAAGATGTAAACCATTCCTGGTACTGACAGTTTCGCTTGGAGAGGAAAGATGTCTAGTTGGGGCACTGCTTTCCCTCTTGTTTAGTGACTCCATTTAGATTTAATCATATATGTATATATTTTAAGAAGTTTCAACTGTAGTAAGTTTCTATATGGCCCCCAAAGACTCTTAGTGTTAGCTATCCCTCCCTGTACTCTTACCGCCCTCTTTTCCCCCTATCTCTGCTTAATCCTTCTGCTACACTCTGTCCCCTGTATCTCCACAACTACATATTTTATGTCCCTTTTCTTGAGCGATCTTCTCCTTTCCCATAGTCCTTTGTCTGTACTGAGTCTCTGGTTATATAGATTGTAGCATGCCTAGTTTTTCCTCTCATATTGCTTTGGTTGGGCATTTTTTAACCTTACTGATCTTTTGTTTGTATATTATTGTCCTCTGATTTTGTATTTTTATGGTTTATTTCGGGTGTGTATGTCTTGTGTGTTTTTTTTTTCACTTTATTTATTTATTTATTTATTTATTTATCCTGATTTGTTTGTTTGTTCTTTTTCCTCCTCCTCCTCCTCCTCCTCCTCCTCCTCCTCCTCCTCCTCCTCCTTCTTCTTCTTCTTCTTCTTCTTCTTCTTCTTCTTCTTCTTCTTCTTCTTTTTGTTTTTCGAGACAGGGTTTCTCTGTGTAGCCTTGGCTGTCCTGGAACTCACTCTGTAGACCAGGTTGGCCTCAAACTCAGAAATCCGCCTGCCTCTGTCTCTGTTAATGCTGGGATTAAAGGCATGAGCCACCACTACCCGGCTTGTTTGCTTTTCTTAATTTGTCTGTTTGTCTTCTAAAGAGAGAATGAGAGAAAGAAGGCATAAGATTGGAACGATGAGGAGATGCAGAGGAGCTGAGAGGAGACAGGTGAGGGTAAACTCTGATCAGAACATATTTTATGAAATTTCAAAGCAAAACAACAAATTTAATGATTTTTTCTTTGTTTTATTTGGCATATAAAATTTTAAAATATGCATATTAGAAATTTGTGTTTTGTTCTTGCTTTTGAAATTCTTCTGTTCTCATCTGGTTATCTCCAGTCTCGTGCTGTTTAAAAGCTTCACCCTTCTTGCACATCTTTCTTTCTGCCCCAGCTATTCACAGGTCATACACTGGCTTTGACTTTGGTCTTATTTTACACATGAACTCTTTATCAAGTGGTCTCACTTGTTTTCTGTTTCTTCCAGGCTGCTCTGTCCTCTCACCCACTCTGCCACTATTATATATCATATGATATCCATTTATCATATCTATACATGGGGATATCTATCTTCTCTACAAAGCTTTAATGTTCATTTTCCCCTTGGGAAACTTCTTAGTTCATTAACAAGTTCTGCATCCTCATTCTCTCATACCTTGAAAAATGAGCTGACTTTCCCCTTCATGATCATCTCATTATATTAATATTTTCCCTCTGATAAATGGGAGATCTGTTCCTCCTCTATAAAGCTCTACAATTATCTTTCCTATGAGAATTAATTTTGACCTTTTGACTTTGCTCAATTAGCAGTATATTTTCTTTCTTCCTTCTTTCCTTCCTTCCTTTCTTTCTTTCTTTCTTTCTTTCTTTCTTTCTTTCTTTCTTTCTTTCTTT
>JADRCD010227843.1:35962-49056 GCA_019843815.1 Montemys delectorum
TTTCTTTCTTTCTTTCTTTCTTTCTTTCTTTCTTTCTTTCTTTCTTTTTTTCTTTCTTTCTTTCTTTCTTTCTTTCTTTCTTTCCTTCTTTCCTTCCTTCTCTTTGAGATAAAGTTGCTTGTAGCTCAAGTTAGCCTTAAACTTCATATATGGCTCAGGATGACCTTGAACTCCTAATCCTCCTGTCTTTGCCTCTAAGTGCTGGATTTACATGTATGCACCACTATGCCTAGCATTAGTTAGGAATCTTGACAGTATTGTTACCAGTGCCATCCTTTCAAGCTTCCTATGCACCAGCATCATTTAGTTGTAGTTAGGATTGTTGGGCTCACATGTCAGGTTTACTTGTTTTTAAATACTCAGTCTGAATATTTTGTCTTGCTGTCCTTTCATTCAGCTCCAGATATAGGAGTTCTTTAATTAAAAGTGTTTTTCAATCATATTATTTTATGTATGTGGGCATTTGTGTGCACCACAGTAAGCACATGGAGTCATCACACTTGGGTGGCAAGTGCCTTTACACTTGAACCATTTCACTTGGTTTGTACTGTGTTTGTTCCTTTTCTAATTCCCCTGAGAACTAGCACTCTGTGAAATCTATCTAGTTATGCTTCCCTTTATTATCTTACTCTTCTCTTGCATCTCTGGAGGACAATTCTCCATGCACTTGTCAATTGTTTCTAGCTCAGTTCTCACTCATGGCTTGGTTTATAGATGTAGACCTTTGTATTTGCTTCATTATTTGTTAATAAGAATTTAGATGCTTTAGTCAGAGAGCTAACATGAAGACACAGTTCACTCCTACTGGACATACCTGTTGCCAACCTCATCAGAACATGCTACTTTGATATTAGTTTGATTTTAGTTCTCCATCTACAAGACTTTTCTCCAAGTTGATCATAAAGTGTATATTATTTCTTAACCTACATGCAGAAGTACACTCTGTATCCCTAGTTTTCCTGGTAGCTTGAAGTGTATTCTTGAATGTAAGTTGATTATCCCCATGTTTGACTTTTTAGACTATAAGATCCCTGTAAACATGGGTTTAAACATGTTTTACATTGAAAAAGCAGGAATGTCACAGCCTTGCTGTTATCATGAATGAACCTGCCCCTTGTTGGCTGCTTTCATTGCACAAGCTGCCAAGCTGAAGAGACCCATATTCATCTGTCATATGGAGTCAGCTTTGATTTAGGCATAGCATGGTGTCTGTCCAGGGGAACTTCTCCATGATGTCTGTGTGGCAAATGCAGTTAAATATACATCTTCTCAGAGTAGACAAGTATCTTAAAGCATTCATTGCTCTGGCAGAAGAATGGGCTCAATCAGCCAGGAAGATTTTGCATTTTCAGTTTATAGAGTGTTCAAAGCATTATGATTCTAATACATTTCCTTCTGAATAATGGATGAAATACAAAAATAGAAATTAGTTCAATGGGAATGCTCTCTGATAATAAGGAACTCTACAGGAACTAGAAATGGCTAAAATAGGAGCTTCAGACCACTGGATGCCAATATATTGTAATCATTGATATTGTTGTATTTTAAAACAACACCCTAGCTCATCTTTTTAAAAACACTTTTACCAGTAAATGGGCAAAATCAGTTTAACAATAAATATATGCACACATGTATGACTCATCAAAGTCTATGTTTTGCCAATACTTGCAAAATTCAGTTACAAGTAAAACTTCATAATGGAAGAATTGCTGCTGACATTTTTGGATTTTCCCATGAGAGGAAGAAAATGTCAATAACTGCAAGTCCTAATGTAGTACCTGCTTAATGCTATTCTGCTATTGGTGTATGTGAAGAGGAGGCTTGATCAAGGACTATGACATGTGGCTAAAATACTCATCTTTTCCTTGAGATCATGTGTCAAGCCAGAACTCTTTCTATTTTTTCCCACTTTTTCTGTTTCTTTCCCCCTCCCATATACCACACAGAAGAGAACTGTCCTATATCCAAGTTGCTTTCTTTTTGCCCTGGGTTTTGTCATGGACTTTGGCTCCTCACTTCTGTGGTCTGTGATCACTCTTTGACTGTTCCTGGTTGTTTTATTTATTCCCCTAACTTAATTTATGCTGGTTCTTTAGATCTAGTGTGAATACTAGCCTCAGTGCTGATTTCTCTTCCATAGTAGCTGGTGCATATTTCTGGACATGGAGCATTACAGAGTATTTATCAGCCAGACAAACATCTTAAAGATTATAGGATATAGAGAATGGTGCAGTCTGGAGACAGATCTAGAATTCAGAGAGGAGCTATTAACATTGTTCTCAATAGAGTCAGAACTTTCTGATCTATCTCCAAATTTTACAATAGGTGCTTGTGAAATGAAAAATGTGAACAAAGAATAAAATTTCCTTTCAGGCAAATAACAATTTGGAAGCTCCGTAAATGTGGAGAAATTACCTAGCTTAACACCTGCTGCATGCCGAATCCTCCTTTACTCATTGAAATAAGGTCCTGAGATAATGTGCATTTCCTAGTGTTCCTTATCTGAGGTCCTTATGACTTCAAACAAATTTTAAACTCAACTCATGTCATCCCTTAAGTGACCCAGAAGGAGAGAAACAGTCAAGAGATTTTAGTCAACTGGTGTAGTGGCAGGGTTTCCTGCTGGGCACATATAAGACTGTACAATATATATTTTCTTCTGTAAGTATAAGCTCCTAAAGTATTCCAGCAGAGAAAGCCAAGCTAAGCTGGCCATAGCCACTTATAAAGGTGTTTTCCTTGGGGGCACTGGGGAGCTAGTGCTAAAGAGCAGCATCTAGCTTGGGGCTTCCACATTCACTGAAACTGTATTTCTCTTGAAATTGATTTGAAGCCTACAAGCTAACCAGCTATCTGAGTGGAGGTACTTGGGAGATTATTCACACATGGGCAACTTTGCCTCTTGATTTTAAATAGCATGTGACCAAGAATATAAATCATATAGTCATAAAGTACTAATTAAGGAAGATTTATACTAATGCTGAAAGTGTACTAGAATGTGGATAAGGTAAATTGGTTTAACAATAAATTTAAAGCTTATTCAGTTTAAATACCTTTGACTAGTTTGAAATGCTACTACATAATAAAGCTAATAGGTAGAAGTATCCAAAATTAGAATTGTATCATGAAACCCCAAAGTTTTCTTTTTTGTTTCTTTTCTTTTCTTTCAAAATTTCTAGTGTATAGGAATGGACCCAATGTCATCATTAATTTAAAGAGTTTTTTTTTAAATGAACACAGGCTTTTGTATTTCTTCTGGAATTTTTCTAGTGTCTCTTGATACCTGACACATAACAGAGTATTAACAATTATGTGCAGAAACAATAATTTTTTTCTTTTTCAATTCTACTGTTTCACATTTATAACATGATCCTGACATTGAATTTAGTACACTGCTAAATAAAAAGTGTGTCTTTACGTATTGTGCCTTTTCAAGCCGAAGTGTTTCCAAGCTTGCATCCTGTTTTACTTGACTTTATGTCCTTCACTGAACAATCAGTCTTTCTTCTTTCGGGCCTTTTTCTCTAGTGATGTTCTGTTTTTTATTTTCTTGTGTGTGTATGTGTGTGTGTGTGTGTGTGTGTGTGTGTGTGTGTGTGTGTTTGTGTGTGTGTGTCTGTTTGTCTTAGAGTAAGCAAAGATGAAGTAATCATAATCCACATAATCACATAATCCACAAAATAAAATATCTTAATTGTCTTTTTTATACCAAGGTCTAGAAGAGACTCTTGGCTAGAGAGATGCCCTAGCAGTGAAGAGTGGCTTCTATTCTCCCAAAAGACCTATGTTTACTTCCCAGCACTGTCACTGGTGGCTCACCAATGCCTGCCACCCCAGATCACACACTCTTCTGGCCTCTACAGACACCTGCATGTATATTCCATACATTCATACAACCAGACATACAAAAAGAAACAATAATTTTAAAATTACCATTAAACGATGGCCAGTGAATCTCAATAATTGTCTTGCCATGTAAACACAAGGAGAATCATAGGAGGAAAGGCTCATTTAGCATGTGTGGGAGGTTTTAAGTCCCACAAGCATATTGGATCACACCAACTAAAGAGAGAGTAGAAGAACAGCAGCAGTAGATGCATGGTAATAGAAGAAGTAACCGTTGGCACAAAGGTACTGATAATTCAACAGCTTGGTTATGGAAAATGGATAAAAATGATTAGATGTGTGTTCTCTCCTACTGAGAAGACAGAGGAATGGACTAGAAGCTTTCTGAAAGATAAGTCCTCTGTCTCCTGTGCTCTGTGCCCCCAAGTGAGGACATGGCCCAATATCAGAAACTTTGGCAAATGTGTGATTGATTGAACATACAACTTTTTCTAGTTGGTGGAATTGTTGCAGGATACAGAAATGAAGTTCAGAAGTTGTTCAAGGAAATGATTATTCATTCTACTCAGCAAAGTAGAGCTGGACTGTAAAACTTGGCCTAGTGGCATAGACCTGCAATCCTAGCTGCTTGAGAGGACTAGGTTCAGAGAATCACAAATTCAAAGTCACTCTGGGCTATAGGGCAAGGTGAAGGCTACATTGATCAATTATCAAGACTCTATCTCAAAATATATATCTCAAAAATAGACATATTTATAAATATGTCTAGGGTAATGTTCTGTTTCTGCTGAGATTCACTAGGCACATGAAATTCAAACTCTATAGCCTGGCATTAAAAGCCATATGTGGTATGCTGTGAATACTTCCCTAGAAACATCTCAGACCTTCTTCAAATGCAATTAATGCTCCAATTGTGTTTCATTTTGTCTTCAGGTCTTAACAAATTCACACATTCCATGTACTATGCTTAAGAATTAGCTCCAAATGTGAAAACTTGTATTCATTTATTAAAGCATACTACCAAATCTTTGAGAATGTTAATGGATTGTTTTCCACTTATTTTAAACAGTTCATATCCTTCCAAGCATAGTGTCACAGTCCTGTCATCCCAGCACATTGGAAACCAAGGACATAAGATTGTGAGTTCTAAGCCAGACTGGACTACATAGCAAGAATTTGTCTCATGGTTGGGTGAAGGTGCTGAGGTTTGGCCTTTTGCTATTTATTGTAATGCTAAGTGCACCCCCGCCCCCCAACTCAGAACTTGGTTGTCCAGAGAAGAGAAAGTTCGAATGTAGACCTTGCCCCCAAGTTCTTTCTGACTAGTAACTAAAAATGCCAACAGCCAATAGTTGGGAAGGAGAGACATAGATGGGGTTTAGGTTTCCTGGGCATGGGAGTCAGAGAGGAATCAGGATGGAACAAGACTACGCAGGAGGAGGAAGGAGAAGCAGCTATGGGTTTGGTGAGCCATAAAAATGTGACCCCCAAAGCAGGCCAACTGGAGTTAAGAGCAGCCCATATGAAACATAGTAAGTAGTAAGTAACAATTTGGGGTCGTAGATAGGAAAGTAGATTCTAATAGCATAGTGGGTATGTAACTGCCTAGCTCTTGTGCTTTTTAAAGCTTATTCTAAGTATAAAGACTCTGTGTGCTTTTTATCCCAGAACTGAATGGTCAAATGCAGGGTAGAGACCCTGGGTTGGGATGATTAATTTCTGCAATGGGGGCAGGGTGTGTATGCACATATCCCAGAACTTTATAGCTTACCTTTATACATTATGCTATCAGCTCTAAAATGGTAAGTCTCAAGTACTCATTTATCACCTTCCACCTAGTTCAAGAAATGGTCATTGATGGAGTAGAAACACAGATGCACATTCATGGAGGCATTCTCAAGATAACGTGCCACCTACTGTTGGCCCCAAAATTAACATTTAGTAAAACAACTTTCTAATACATTGTTAAAGATAACACAATGACCTTGGTCTTCTAATCCTTTTGTCTACATTGAGTCATGATGGACATTTGCTCTGGCTTGTGGGCGACTGAGAAGAATTAAATGCCTTATACCTGTAATTACGTCTGTGTAGTCTGCCACAAGAAATTATTTTCCTAGTGTAAAAGTCTGTACTGAAAAATGCCATGTTTGGGGGAGATTTCATTAACATTTTAAAATGTTAACAATTCTGTCAGCCCAAACCAAAAATGACTGTGTGAGAAATGAAAGCTTGCATAACTTTGGCACCAGCTAGTCACAGCTCATTATCCTTCTGGCTTTTATTATGCAGTGAGGGAGTGGGGTCAGCCTCACAAAATTTAGGGACAATTAAGAAAATTACTGTATGCAGATGTGACTTATGGACTGAGAATAACTAACTTTCCAAAAGATTGGATTAAAACAAAACAAATAAGGATGATGGAAACCCACAGCTGTTTTCTGGTGTAAGGCAGCCTTTAAGCTATTCATTATACAGACTCCTTCCGGGGACATGCCTGCCTTCCCTGACCCTGTCCTGAACACTTTGAAACTTTTTCTTTGACTGTACTCCTTTGGGAGTTTAAAAAAGTCCTAGGCATATTTTCTGATGTTCTTTGAGTTCATTTCTCACACATACCCATGGGGATGAAAATATTGCCACTGACCCCTGTGCATTGTGAACTGCCTCTGGGCTCTAAACCTCACATTCTTCTTTTGTAACTTTCAAACTTTGTGGAATAAAATATGTGGAAACAATCATGAGGGTAGAGCCTTTCACCATAGAGACCAAAGTAAAAGAAATAAAAGAAAAGAAGAAAACTAGAGTATAAGTAGTTAGATAAAAGTTTATATTTAGTTTAGAAAGTATTATTCATGAACTATCCATTTTTCCTGTAAGATAAATGATATTGTAGACACAAATACAAGAGAAAGTTTTCTTTCTCTATAAATAAATTTCAGTAACTATCAATTAAGTATCTTATATGCTAGGTTGTGGACTAAGTCAAATAATAATGTTTCAACTTAATGGAATTTGTGTTTCCCTTAGAAGTCAGACAGGTCAGGATGAGGAGGCTAAGTACCACTTAGAAGTTAATAGAAAAAGTGCCATCTCTTGTAGAGGGAGATTTTAGATTTGTGAATTACTTGTACCATGTGTGTGTGTTAACATGTACATAGGTATACATGTCTATATACACATGTGTATGAATGCATGTGCATGCATGTATGTGTGATTGCATATGCATGCATGTGTGATTGCATATGCATGCATACATGTATGTATGTATGTATGTATGTATGTATGTATGTATGTATGCATATGCCATTGTACAAGTATGGAGGTCAGAAGACAATATACAAGAACCAGTTCTCTCTTGCTGCTATGTAACTGAAGATTGAGGTGGGTGGAGTTCAAGTCTTTGGTCTTGGTGGATACTGATTTACTCACTGAGCAATCTTGCTAGTCTGAGAATGTGATTTTATTGGAAATTAAACCTTGGGAAGTCAAAAAAGATCATTTTACCTTGATAAAATGAATTATTGAGGCCATACAATTTAAGTCAACAAATTTTCTCTAAATGTTTTTTGAACCCTAACAGGGTTTTTTCTTGCATAGTCAGTCCATTTTACATGATGCAAGAGTATGCTAGATTCTATAATGTACTTTTCATTTGTGGTTTCTCATGCTGCTTATGACTTTCCTCCCAAATAAACACTGTTTAGAATTATTTGGTGGTTAGAAAGGAGAAGGCTTTTATTTCTTAGATAAAATCTTGAACCTCACTTATGTACTAGGGTACACATGGATGAACTCTGTGTAGATACTGTAAAATAAAATAGATTTTTGAAAATTAGTTTGAATTACTTTACTTTTTCTTTTCTTCTTTCTCTTTTTTTGAAACAAGTTCTCTCTGTGTATCCTTGGCTGGCCTGGAACCCACAAAGATCCTTTTGCTTCTGCCTCTGAAATGCTGGGATTAGAGGTGTGTGCTGTCAAACCCATTTTATGTTTTTGTGAACAATACTATGCTGTGAAAAGCAGTCTGTGATTTGGTTGAGTGAGTCTTAACTTCCAGAGACCCAGTGAAAGATTCCACAAGGAATGGAACAGTGGAGCCACGTTCCCAAACATAAATGGCTGGTGCCACATGCCCTCACTCTGTTATTCTGTGGCTAGACAATGCTCCAGCTCCCAGCATTCTGGCTGGATTCAACACCCACAGTCATCTGACCACAGCCAGGTATGCCCTGCCACACAGACAAGTAGCCCAGCCCACCTTATAAGGGGTGGTTTGCCCCCTCCCTTCCTTTTTCTCTCTTAGCCTCTTACTCTTATCTTTACTTTCTCCTTCTCCTTTCCCCCTTTCTCCACTTGGCCATGGCCGGCCTCTACTTTCCCATGTTCTCGCTCTCCTTCTTATGGCCATGCATTGCCTCCTTTCAACTAGACTCACCATATTGGCTCAGCCTTTGCAGCTGTGAGACCCAGACCAGACCAAGAACTCCTGCAAGCAGGTTCATATCAGAAGCACTGGGGGGCCACTTCCTTTCCCCGCCCCCTTTCTCCCTTCAGCCCCAGAACAGACTGAGCTGCATTGACCAACACTGTGCTTTGCCTGCATTTCTGTCATACACTTGACTGTTAGCAGGTTGCTTGTATACAGTAAGTTCTCAGTACAATTATATATAAAATCATGAAAACTTTCTGGTCTTTTACCAAGTATTTGTATTTTCTTAAGATAAGACACTAAAATTGCTGTATAGTCTTTATACACTTTGAGAGTATTGCTTTAAAATGCGTTTTAATCTGCAGGGAAGATTCACCTTTGGAATGGCCCTCATTCTTTGACCTGGCCTCTTTGACCATAGGTCATCCTCTTTTAGATAAAAATCAAGTAGCCTAAAAATATCACTTAAGGACATTCCCCTTTCCCAGTAACTATAAGCCCATTTCCATATGAGTGGTTATCCTTTATTTTAAATATTTCCATTCCATCTTCTGAATCAAGTGAGCTACTAAACATAAAGACACCAAATTACAATATGCACACATGTAATTAAGTATAAAATAATAACCAGCATATTAGAAAAATACTCTTATGGAATGCTTACTTCTATATATCCATTCTTTACATCTGTCTACCGTATCTATCTATCTATCTATCTATCTATCTATCTATCTATCTATCATCTACATATCATCTATTGATTTATTACCCACCCATCATGTAGCTTCTATTTTTTATCTGCTTTCACAACAATTCCACAAGTAGCAGGATATTATGCTTATATTGTTATAGTTTTACATGCATTTTCTATAAGCAGACATGAATCCTAAGAAACTAAGGTTGAGAGAAATTGGATAACTTGACTAAGTGGTACAAGAATAAGGAGGCAGAACTAAGATTCTATTTCTGTGTGGTTCTGAAGTCTCTGTCTTTAACCAGGGTCTAAACAGCCTTAAACAATTTTAGGAGAGAGAAAAGTACATTTTCATGTAACTATTTTTTCCTCTGCGTATATTTAGAAAGTTTTGTTCAGTTCTACTGATGTGGGAAAGAATAAACAAGGAAATAAGTATTCCTTGCTTGTGTGTGAGTCAACCATGGGTCAATTATTTTTCATATACAATTTCATGGCCTATTTATTATACTGTATCAAGCTAATCTATATTATCTTGATATATTAGTTATAATATTGAAGCTCTAACCTTTTAAATATCCTGTCAAGAACTCAACAATGAGTAAGGAACTAAATAGTACTGAGTGCTGTCCCTACAATACAGCATGCAATACAGAATCAAATTACAGAGACCAGATCATAAGAGACTAGTCTTTAGTTGCCCCTGACTATATCAGGACTATTGGCCCTTAGAGCTACACAGAATCAAGATTTCTGCAGAGTGGATTGATAGGGAAACTTTACTTGCTGTTCCAGCTCTCTGGATGAGAATGTACCTAAGGCTTTACATCCTACCTTGATAAATATTGTCCAGAAGTGAGATTTGTGGTTTTCACATCCATGCAGTTCATTGTGCTGGGAAGGAGAGCAAGTTCTGGCTGGATCATGGTGGCCGTGGCTACAGCTCTTGCAACCAACTCCATGGCATCCTGAACATAGTACTCAAAGACAGACTGTGTGGTTTTTCCATGAGCAATGAGCCCTAAGGGCAGGCCTTCTGTCCTCAGTTCCTCCACATTCTGTGAGTCTCCTAAAACCCAGTGAAGTTCAGGAGGTGATAGTCCAAACTGTGTGGATATTTCAAATATCTGCCGGATACTCCCCATGTCACAGCCAAACATCACCATTGTGGGTGTGCTGTTCTTAATGTTTTCCAGCTGGACCTGCAGGAAACTTAGAAGGTCCTTTGTGGAGGACAGGTTAGCAGTGATGTTGATGATAGACTCGAGGTGGAACTTGGAGTTATTCTCTGTAAGGAGGAGGAAGTCGGTGATATTCCAGTCTTCCTGGCATAGCAACAAGCTAAAATTGTACCAGTTGTTCATTGTCAGGATTGAGACAGTGACATCAGCATCAGAACTTAGTGAATTTTCTAAACTCAGCTGTAGGTGCAGGGGATTCTGTATTTAAAGATAATGAAAAAGAAGAATTAGAAAGCATTGCCCAAAGATCATAACGAGGTACTTTTGTTTTCCTGCAAGGCTAAAGCCTTTCTCTATTTTTCCTTGTGATATTTTCTCTGGAATAAAAGTCTCTTACTTGAAAAAAGTAATGCTCTTTATCTACTGAGCAATCAACACTTCATCCCAATTTCCTGATGATTTTTGTTTGAGTACCAGAGAACAGATAGCTCTTGATGTAAATGTGAGAAGTGACATAATCACCTATGTGGTCATAGATTTTTATGGGGTTTGTCTTACAATTAGTCCATTTGATGTATCATATTTCTTACACTGTGTTTAATGATTCATTTGTTAGACATTTCACTCAGGAGAATAATTGTAATAAATTGCTTTGTTTCTGTGAAACAACTATCAGAGACAAATTAACACAGTTCCACTCTTGTATAAGAAAATATAGACTATGAATAGGCCTCTAGACCCTTGAGCAAGGCTCTTCTACAACACCTGAAGGTAGGGTATATACATCACGGTTAAGTGTAAAGTCCAAGGTTAAAGGCCTGCTTATATTTCTATTTGTGTTGATCTTGAGCTCTTGCTATTAAAAAAAATGCCATAAAATGTTTTCGTGAAATTCCTATTTCATCTACTCATGGAACTTGGCAGCTCAATTAAGGAAGAGTTTCTTAATTTAACAGTCATGAATTATAAATTACATAGTTGAAGGGAAGTCTTTCAACATTAATATATTTGTCATGTATTCTTTCCAACAGCAGACACTTGACACATTTACCCTTTAACAATGATTTTCTGAGAAACTTTAGAACAAAGCTTTATAAATGTTGGTTGCACAACAAATACCTATCAAGAGAATTAAGTATCTTTCAATTGGAAACTATTGAACTATCTCTGAGAGCTTGCCAAAATTCTGGTCTGTAATAATTTTCCTTTCCTACAACACACACAAAGCCATACTGGATAACTCATTTTTTTTTTCTTGAACCAGGGCAAATATTTTCATATAAACTTTCTTTTCATAGGAAATAGATTTGTTTGCACTTGTATTCACTTTTCCAAACAGTGCTTTCATCCAAATTTCTAAAGTCTTTTTGGTTGTTGTTAACTGAAATCCTGAGGCTGCATCTACATTAATGATTCCATAGACTGACCTTAGATGCACAGAACAATATCATTATAGAGAAAATAGTTTTTAGATTAAGAATGAAAATTACAAGGCTAGCTAAAACTCTTTTTTTCCTTATTTATTTTATTTATGAGTATAGTGTAGCTGTCAGACACACCAGGAGAGGTCATTGGATCCCATTACAGATGGTTGTGAGCCACCAAGTGGTTACTGGGAACTGAACTCAGGTCATCTAGAAGAGCAGTCAGTGCTCTTAACCACTGAGCCATCTCTCCAGCCGTCTATCTAAAACTCTTTAAATCCATTAATCTTACCTTCTGTGTTTGGCCTGACAGTCTCTTGAGTATTAGGTTATCTTTTTACAATGTCCTGTTAAGCTTAGCAGACATTGAGACTTCGTCAATCCTAAAACTAAGAATGTGAATAACATCTGGAATTTATAGAAATGATCCCCTTACTTTGCTGGAGGCTGCCTATCTAATGTCTCAATGAAAGTATTTGTTGAATGTATTTATTGATGTATGACTTTGTTTTGTGGACACAAATGTCTATGTGACCTTGTCCTCCATGGTCCATATCATTTACAACGACTAGAATTTGTGGTCCCTGGTTGTGAGCATCCATATTTGGTTCAGATTATACTATTTATTTCCTTGAGTGTAGAGCTGGTTTTGATTTTGTTTTTTTAATTTTTTAATTGCCTTTGTTCATTGTTTATATGTATATGTATTTACAATGTATTTACCTTAGAGTGACTTGAGTTTTTATTTGGTTATTTCTGATGACTACAGAAACTTAACCATTCCATATATGTCTTATATAGTTCATTCCTTATCTGCAGATTGCATCAAATGCACAATACTGCTTATCTCACACAATAGACTAGAACTGCGTCTTAAATCTCTCTTCTGACAGATTGAGCCAGAGATAGTGTATGTCAACTGGGATTATTCTTTCATTCACCCCAGTTCCTGGACTTTGATCATAATCTGAGAGACTAAAAATTGACAAGCAGGAAAGAAACCATTTCCATCACAGTTTCAAGACCCCACATTTTGCCTGAGTTGTAACCAAGGTTCATTCAAATACTTCCCACAGAAGAATTCACTAAATGAGTATGAGGAACAAGCTTGTTGTATGGAGACAAGAATGAGAATAAAATATGCTGATCATATTGACAATTCACCATTAGATGGAGACATAAAAGTATTTGGCAAGAAAAAGCAAGATGGGACTTAGCCAAAGAGTTCTTTTTTCCCCCAGTAGATAGTGATTAATCCATGTAAGCAGGCTCATCTGTATAACCAGTTCTGTTGAGGAACTCCAGATGTTGACATTAATTCTTTCACTGTCTTAAGGGGAGCAATTCTTCAAATAAATATTTATTAAGTAATTGTTTAGAAGCATCTAATGATACTTATTAGCAGCTTCACATGCAGTATCTTGCAATTTTCCTCAAGTGATGCTAAAGCCTTCCTCTCCCACCTCTCCTCTCTCTCTCTCTCTCTCTCTCTCTCTCTCTCTCTCTCTCTCTCTCTC
>JADRCD010227843.1:49066-67896 GCA_019843815.1 Montemys delectorum
CTCTCTCTCTCTCTCTCTCTCTCTCTCTCTCTCTCTCTCTCTCTCTCACACACACACACACACACACACACACACATGCACATGTCATTAATGAAGTCAAGCTTTATAGTATAAATTATGTTAAAAATTTCAGCAAAAATTTAAAAAATTATTGAGCCAAATTAAGAGATTTTGAAAAAGAAAACAATAGAAGGGTAAGGATCTTTCTTAGGGAAGAATAGTCCAAATACAGAAATATGAAGAGAGAATTAAGAAGTAAATAGAACAAAAGCTAACATACACAAAAACAACAATTAAGTATACTGAATTAATAGATTATACATGAAATACAAAGCAAAATGGAAGGGAATATGAGATCGAGTTGAGAAAATAAAACATTTAGAACAACAATATAATTTAAATTCCTAATTCCGCAATAAAAATAATTCCTCTTGGATAGTGTTGGCGCATGCCTTTAATCTCAGCACTTGAAAGGCAGGGCCATGTTAATCTCTGAGTTTGAGGCCAACCTGGTATACAGAGAGAGTTACAGGATGGCTAGAGCTACACGAGCAAAACCCTGTCTCAACAAATGAATGAATGAATGAATGAATGAATGAATGAATGAATAAATAAATTCCTATCTACTAATAGCATAAGTATAATTCAAATCATTAAAAGTAGCCAAACTGGGTGAATATATGAGAATTTAAGATTCACTAAACTGAATAATGTAACTTGTTCTGACATGAAAAAAATCTATCGTAAACAAAATGTGAAGGCACATGAAATATCAAAAAACATCTGCAGCAACGGTAATAGAAACAGAGCTGTGTTCACAATAAATAGGGAACATTTAGTCAAGAAAGGTACAGAATTCTTTACTGAACATAATCCAATCCAGAAAGGCAATTTTAACCTTGTATTGTGAGATGTGCCCTCTGCCTATGCAGCGAGTGAGAGAGGAACAGCACATAACTATCTGAGAAATAGACAATTCATGTAACTATAAATCTCAGCAGTTACAACAAATCAAATGAAGTATGGAAGGGCTAGGACGGGAGGGGTATCCCAGGTAAAGGGCAGCAGAAGTGGCAGAATGCAAATAATGGCGTTCTCTCATTGGATTTTAGGAGAGTAATGAGAGATGTATTGGAACAGGTGAACACTAGATAGGCAAACACAAACAGTGATGCCATTCTCCAACAGTAGAAGCGTCCTTATTCTAGATGAATGTTGGCTATAAATCTTGGTTCTATTTATCTTAGGTCTGATCATGTAGTGTCCTTTCAAATAGTGTCTATACCGTTCTCACTTAGGTCCCAAGCTCTCCTTTATGGTAGGGCTATTGCCCTTTGAAGTTATCTGAATTTTTCCTCTTTTGTGCTACGTGGTATTATATCTTAGAAGATAGGATGAGTTATGTGAAAATTATGTCTTCCTCACTTACAAGCCATAGGGCTACCCATGTAATTTAACACATCAGGTCATAGACTCCTATCTCCCAAATGACCATGATATACCGTTTTCAATATGAAATGTGGTAATGCATAGAAAGTGTCCTGAACAGGAGGAAAGCCCAGGAAGTAGTACTTATGGAGACTTGCTTGTAGAATGTAGCTGTTGAGTTCGATGTGTTTCTAATGCACAATACAGTCAACAAATAATAAAACAATTATTTTATTGCTATGCCTCTTGCACATTTCATCTATTTGCACAATGATCTCAGTGATAAGATAATTTTAAAGAATATCAGTTGGCCTCCCCCCTTTTTTTTTTTTACAACACACACGCCTCTCTCTCTCTCTCTCTCTCTCTCTCTCTCTCTCTCTCTCTCTCTCTCTCTCTCTCTCTCTCATGAGGTTGCTCAACTCTGAGAGAAGGGACCTGGTGGAGACTTCTAATTTAGACACTCTCTCTACACAATGTCTCCACATAATGTGGTCTCTGCATCTGCTGCCATAGGAAGTCCCTCTAATGATGACTGGACAAGGCACAGATCTATGAGTATAGCAGAATCTCATATGGGATCATTTCATTGACTTGTTTTTGTGCCAGCTGTGTTTGATTCTACCCTAACTCTCTAGGCCACCCAAGTTAGTGTCAGGCATGTGCCTCAAGCTAAACAAGACATTGGTTGGCCACCCCCAGAGGTTCTGTACCACCGTTGCTTTATCATATCTTGAAGGCAGGACAGATTGTAGGTCAGTGTTTTGTGGCTGCGTTGGTGTTCAGGTTTCTCTTTTGATAACCCGCAGAGAAGCCAAAGGGACTAGAATGTAGGGTGAAGGATCCACGTAAGCACAAGCTCTACCTCTCTACCTTCAATGAGCTGATGAGTTGTATGGTGGTTGTTCTTGGCTATGCCCCACCCCTACACCCCTGCTGTAAGATTTTGGATGTCCTAGCATCAGCCTGGGATGTTTGGGATCTCCATGGAACCCCTTGGCCAACAACTCAACCAAATACAACTCAGTCCCATCACTCGAAATCTTGCCTGACCATCAAAGATGGCAGGTTCAGATATCGTACCCTCTGTTACTAGGAGTCCTCCCAAGAATCACCTTCATAGGTTCCAGGTATTTTCCCACTGCACTAGGTTTCTACACTGCCCCCTAGTGTATCCTTAATTCTAGCTTTCTCTCCCTGCACTATCTCCCTCCATGCCTTCACCACCACCTGATACCTCCTGCTCCCACCCACGTCTGTACCCAAACTGCCTGCAAAACTTACTCAGTTTCCCCTTCCCAGGGAGATCTATACATCCCTTCTAGAGTTTCCCTCTTTACCAAACAACCTCTCTGGTTGTGTGGACAGTAGCTTGATGGTAGCTTGATTATCATTTACCTAACAGTTAACAACCACTTAGAAGTAAATACACACTATATTTGTCATCCTGGATCTGGTTATCTCAGTCAGGATATTTTTTTCTAGTTCCATCCATTTGCCTGTACATTTCATGATGTCATTTCTTTTTCAACAGTTGAGTAATATTCCATTGTGGGTACCACATTTTCTTTATCCATTCTTCAGCTGAGGGACATCTAGGTTGTTTCTGGTTTTTGGCTGTTACGAATAAAGCCACAGTGAATGTAGCTGAGCAACTGTCCTGGTAGTAAGCTGGAACATCCTTTGGGTATATGCCCAAGAGTATATGCGTATAGCTGGATCTTGAGATTTATCCCAATTTTCTGAGGAACTGCTGTACTGATTTCCATAGTGACTGTACAAGTTTGTACTCCTACCAGTGAAGGACGAGTATTCTCCATGCTCTGTATCCTCACTAGCACAAGCTGATACTTGTGTTATTGATCTTAGCCATTTTGACAGGTAAGATGGAATCTAAGAGTAGTCTTGTTTTGCATTTCCCAGATGTCTAAGGACACTGTGTTCCTCAGCCATTTGAGATTCCTTTATTAGGAATTCTCTGCTTAGATCTGTACCCCATGTTAAAACAGGATTATTTGTTTTTGTTTTTGTTTTGTTTTTTTTTTTTTTTTTGATATGTGGTTTCTTGAATACTTTACGTATTTTGCATATTAGACTTCTGTTGCGTGCAGAACTGGTATAAATCTTTCCCCAATCTGCAGTCTTACTTCTTTGTTCAATTGACATGTCCTTTGCCTTACACAATCTTTTCAATTTCATAAAATCACATTTATTAATTGTTGCTCTTAGTGTTTGTGATATCGATATTATGTTCAGAAAGTATTTCGTATGCCAGTGGATTCAAGGTTATGCTTTCTCTCTCTTTTTCTCTCTCTTGCTCTTCTATCAGGTTTAGTGTGTCTGGTTCTATGTTGAGGTCTTTAATTCACTTAACTTAAGTTTTGTTCAGGGTGACAAATATTGATCTATATGCATTCTTCTACAGGCAAACAACCAGTTTTACCAGAACTATTTGTTGAAGATGCTTTCTTTTTTTCATTGTGTATTTGCTTTTTATCCAGTGTGGTTTCTTTATATTAAAAAAAAAAAAACAGGTTTCCACAGATGTGCAAGTTTATGTCTGGGTATTCAATTGGATTCTATTGATCAACATGTCTGTTTTTATGTCAATACTTTGCTTTATTACTATGGCTTTGTATTATAACTTAAAATTTGGGATGGTTATATATCTAGCAGTTTTTAAAAATTGTTCAGGTTTGTTTTAGCTATCCTGGGATTTTTGTTTTTCTATGTGAAGTTGGGAATGGTCCTTGCAAGGTCTCTAAAAATTGTGCCGAATTCTGATGGGAATTGCAGTGTATTAATAGATTGGTTTTGATAGGATGGTGGTTTTCACTATGTTAATTCTATTGATCTATGAGCATAAGAAATCTTTGAAAATCTTTCTATTTTCTGATATCTTCTTCAGTTTCTTTATTCAAACACTTGAAATTTATTTATTTATTTATTTATTTATTTATTTATTTATTTATTTATCTATTTGCACTCCAGATTTTATTCCCCTCCCATCCACTCTCTGACTGTTCCACATCCTATACCTCTTCATGTATAAGGATGTCCCCACTCCCCTACCGCCCACCCACCAGACCTCTAAACTCCCTGGGGCCTCCAGTCTCTTAACGGCTAGGTGCATCTTCTCTGACTGAACCCAGACCCAGCAGTCCTCTGCTGTATACGTGTTGGGGATCTTATATCAGCTGGTGTATGCTGCCTGGTTGGTGGTCCAGTGTCTGAGAGATCTCGAGGATCCAGGTTAATTGAGACTGCTGGTCCTCCTCCAGGATCGCCCTCCTCCTCAGCTTCTTCCAGCTTTTCCCTAATTCAGCCGCAGGAGTCAGCAGCTTCTGTCCATTGGTTGGGTGTAAATATCTGCCTGCATATGATTCTTTCAGTTGCTTGTTGGGCCTTTCGAAGGGCAGTCATGACAGATCCCTTTTTGTGAGCGCTCCATAGCCTCAGTAACAGTCTCCAGTCATACAAGCCTTTCACTTTTTTTTTTTGGTTACAGTTATCTCATAATATTTTATATTATTTGAGAATTTTGTAAAGGGTATTGTTTCCATGACTTCTTTCTCAGTCTATTTTAGATAATTAAAATTTATCAAATATTGAAACTATTGTTATAAACAATGATTTGTCACAATCCTTGGTGGAAAGTTTAGATATATTTTCTTATAATGACAACTACTGAAAATGCACCAGATAATTAAACTGTCAAGTGTGCAAGTTAAATTTCCTACAGAAATTTGATTATTTTATGTCAGTGCAGCTTGGAACTGTTGCTAAGAGATAGCTTTTGTCACATGATAATTTGGTTTGCACTAAGAACGAACACTCAGCCAAATGCTGACTATTCCTGTCTGAAACGCCTGCTAGAATAGCCACCATGGTTGACACAAACCTTTTTCTGAATTCTGTCATTTGATATAATTCTGTACATTGGTAGAAATATGTTTAATACATCTAGAGTACGATTCAGTTACTTGTGATATAAATGCCTTTAAAGAATATTTATAAACTGTATTTAGTTTTATTTATGGGTAATGTGTATGTGTGTGCTTGTTTGTATGTGCATCTTTTGCATGCAGTCCCCTTCGAGGCCAGAAGAGGGCATCAAATCTCCTGGAAGTGGAGTTACCATGGTTGAGAACCATATGATGTGGATGCTGGGTACTAAACATGGGTCCTTTGGGAGAGCAGAAAATGCTCTTAAATGCTGAATCATCTCTCCAGCCCATAATATGCCTTTCATTTATTATGGATTATCAGTACATATTAATTTAATTATTATTAATTCTGTGTAATTGCATAACAGATTTTTATTTTATTGGACATTAAAAAACACCCTTATATGATTCTGCTCATTGCTTGCTACCTGAAATTGACCCCTTTAACATTAGAAATGAGATTAGCATATCTTTAAATGAGATTAGCATATCTTTAACCAGTATCTTGGTAGATTTCCATTTCAGCACCTTATTTTGAAACTTGTGATCTACTAATTGTGATTAAGCTTTGCTGCAATGACATTTTATTTCACTCGAATTACGAGGAGAACATTAGTGTAATTAATTCTTTGTACCTCTCAAATCCTTGTTCACAGTGTGAAGCAATGAGAATGGAAAATTGAAAGTCTGGTCACAGAGGCAGGTTAGTGATCAAACTTAAAGGCTCTCTGAGCAGTCTGGTGACTTCAGGGCCAGCATGACAAGTCCTTCACGTACAGGGCAATGCATTTGCAGTAAGGCCCATGTCAATATGCTCAGAATATGCCATAGCAAGGAAGAATGGCTCCTTTTTAGTCTTTGGTGAATCCCTGTGAATACAGTTAGGCAATCATTGTCCCATATAATCAAATGGAATGGATGTGCTAAGCTTAAAGGCTATATCATAAGGAAATGCTAAGCTTACAGGCTATAATCACAGAATAATTAGCTCACTCACTGTTTTATCATTCGCTTTTAAAAGGAAAACTTCACCAATTCCAAATTTATAGACTGCCACAAATCAAGGAGCAGAAGAGCAATTTTCTTATGTTATGCAGGTTAAGAATGTGCTTTGCTGAGGTGGTCTGCCTTCATTATTCTCCACCTTGGATACGGCTATATATCTGATATATTAATACATATATATACATATTCTTCTGTTTAAATTTTGCTTTCTGAATTTTGAAGAAAAGATTCAGGCCAGAACTTGCAAAATCTACTATATCTTTGTAGTACTAAAAACATAATAAATCGCTTTAATATGAGAGCCATAATGAATATACTGGTTGATGAATTTATTATTTTTTTCTCCAATCTGACAAATATATCCAGTCACATATCTTGTGAGAACAGAAATATTAACTATTAAAATATCTAAAGCAAAAGGATTAATAAATAATATGAAATGCATGTTACAGGCTTGCAAGTGCTCTACTGTAGGACTCTGGAATGTTCTCTGGAATTGTTTGCTGTTCATATATTTATTTTTAGCTTTATTTAGCATCTCTTGGCCTGATTTTGTATGATATTCTTGTACATTATGCCAAAAGCTTCTAGGCTTTAAAATGTGAAGAACCTCTTAAGATTATTATTGCGTATCCCAATGAAGTGAAAACACAAACCAGGACAGAGAACATTGAGAGGAACTTATTTCCAAGAGTGGGGAGATAAGGAGAAGGATGGTAGAGAAAAGAAAAGGGAGATGGAGAAGGTGAGGGGGAAGGGAGAGAAAGGGAGAGGGACAGGGAGGCAGGAAGGGAGAGGGAGAGGGAGAGGGAGAGGGACAGGGACAGGGACAGGGACAGGGAGAGGGACAGGGAGGCAGGAAGGGAGAGGGAGAGGGAGAGGGAGAGGGACAGGGACAGGGACAGGGACAGGGAGGGAGGAAGGGAGAGGGAGAGGGAGAGAGAGAGGGAGAGGGAGAGGGAGAGGGAGAGGGAGGGGGAGGGGGAGGGGGAGGGGGAGAGGGAGGCAAGAAGGGAGAGGGAGAGGGAGGGGAGAGGACACACATCCAGTCTTTATATCAGTTCAGCATCTTGAACGCTACAGTCATGACTTGATTTTTTTTTTTAAATAATTTTTTTTGTCTGAGTTCTGGATGATGCCTGTGCACAGCTCTCTTGTCTCTTTTCACAGATTATTCAAAACCCCTCGGATCAGATCATCGTTTCCTATTCTAGTCCTTATGGGCTTATTTCCTTTGAAACAGAGCAGTGGTATCTTTTTGTCCTTTTTATTCAACTGTGTAAATATTTATTAGCATCTCATTTCCTAAGAAGCTTCTACCCAAAGCCTAGAATCCCCTAGATGCTCCTTTCTGTTTCCTCTACTTTCATGGGAATGGTATATTCTTTGTGAGATGCCCTTGTCCTCTGTCTTTGTATGTGAGCTTGTGTTCTGGTTTCTTGCCTCCACTTCAGCCTCCCTGATCTGCTTCATCTGACATCCTGCCACAGTTTGTACATCTGTACATCTGATTATATATTACGTGGTACCTTCATGTTTGTTTTCTCATCTCTGCATTTCTGTTTGGGAAATTGATATTTTTGTTTGTTTGTTTGTTTGTTTGACAATAAATTCTTGAATAACATTGCTTAGAAAAACTGCAACTTAAAGTGAAGAGTGTTTGTTGAATGAATAAGTGAGAAAGTAATGACAAGGAATTTAGATTTAGAGGGAGAAGGGTGACCTTTGGCTGAGGAGGGTGACCGTTTTTTATGAGTCATTTTTCTTCCCATTTGACTAATATTATTTCTCTCAAGAAGCAAGAGCAATTATTTCCAGCGTTCCCATAAAACTGAATCTTTTCAGATGACAAATATCCTCTGATGTCAATCAGAAAAGTAGCACCTGAATGCAGAGGATTGACAGAATTGCTCAAGTGCACATGAGCCTGAGACATTCATTAAAAATACAAGTGAATCATGATATGCACAAACTCAGTGAGTGCCAGTCATTTCTTTTGCACTAAGGAAGGTTGTAGGGGAAATATTTATTATGTTTATAAATTATTCATAATTGAATTAAATGCTCAGCACTGATATTTTCAAAACATGACAGTATACAAAGGTGTCAATATTGTGTCAACCTACCAATTATTTATCTGTTATACAAATTCAGTATACTTGAACTGGTGTTGTGACCTTGAAAATTCAGTGACCTATTAATTCTTTAATAAGAATCAGAAAAATTAAAGGAAGAAAAAAGTAAATTACAGTAAATAAAGAAGACAACATGAAGAAAGAAGATGGACTGGGGAGAGGATAACTTGGTAATGTGCTCACTATGCAAGTGTGAGGATTTAAGTTTGATTCTTGGCACTTATGCAAAATGGCTTCAGAACCGTAATCCACTGGGGAGTGGAGACAGGAAAATAGCTGGGACCTGCTGTCTAGTCAGGCTGATTGAGTTAGCAAGCTCTAGGCTCAGTGATAGACTCTGTCTCAAAAAGTAAGATGGAGAATTATTGAGGACCACATCCAATGCCAGCCAATCTCTTGCTTCTATATGCATGTACATGAGAACACACACACATTATATATACTTACACACACACACACACACACACACACACACACACACAACATACACAGGTGCACGCACACATGCACCTCTCTCCACATGCAGGTGTGTACACACACAGAAAAGAAGAAAAGAGACAAGTAAAATTGTTAGAAGTTTTATCAACATTTTACAAGATATAATAACATGCATATTATCATCACCATCAGTTATTCCTAAGGAATCAGGTTTCTGTTGAGTTCAGAGACACAAATATGCCCGGCACAGAGATAAGTACAGGGTGACAGGAACAATTACACTGTAAAGCATCCTTTCTTCTTGCTCTTATTTTCTAGTTTGCCTCTTGGTGCATCTGCTGGAGACATACAAGATGCTGAACAACTTGCAGAGTTCAGATTGTTAAGGACCAAAATGAGTTGCATCCATAACTACCTTTGGAAGTGCTTGGCAACTTTCTGCCGTTCTCACTCCTGTATTGCCTCCTCAATGGTCTTATTCTATAACCTGCATCAGCAGTTTCTCTCCTCCCTAGGACCTCCCTTAAGCTGGCAGATGTTTCAAATATTATCTGTATATTCCCTTTGGCCTCTCTTTCATATTCATCCTTTTTATTTTTCTGTACATAAATTTGTGATTTATTCAGATAAACTTATAATTTATATTTCCTCAATTTACATTTTGCTTGTCAATCAGAATTTCAGATTCATCATAAAACAACTTTTATTTAAAAAACCCAATTATCAAGCCTTGACTGTTTTTAATCTACAAGTGCCTTCATCCTCCAGTCCTGTCGATTCTAAGGCCTTGTTTTCTTATCTGACCAGTTGATTCTTTTCAGCCTCTTATTTCTCTACATGTTCTGTGTGCACAGGGCTCTGCCTTTGACTTCTACTTCCCAAAACTTTACATATAAACATCTGTTTGTTCTTGACCTGAAGATTGCAATATTAAAATACATCTAAGTTTGTGTCTCCTTTGGGTTCTCATTAGCTTTCTGAAACTTAGCACGTCCACAAATGACTCCAGTAAAACCTAAGAAATTAGCTGGATGTTTCCCTTTCAGCACACCATTCCTTAATTCACCAATAAGTTCTATTTACTACAAAATACATCTTGAGTTTAATCCTCATCTCATTTCCTCTAGAATAAGCCTTTATGATCTGTCACTTGGACTAAAATGTGACGGAATAATCATTCTACACTTCTACTACTGTCTGACCAGCACTGTGTTAAGTACATAGAGAACACATAGAGTGGTATATTATTTTCTAAATTTTGGAGTGGAGATAGAAATCAGTGGTAGGATGCTTTCCAGGTATATATAAGGCCTTGAGTTTGTTTTGCAAACACACACACACACACACACACACACAATTTTTCTATTTGAAATTTTGTCTACAGTGTCCTGGGTCCTGCCTACTGCTTTAACAGTCCTCATTCCAACCATGTGCTCTGAAAGCTATCGTACTTAAGCTTCCTTCAGTCTTAGTTTGTTTTTTTTGTTTTTTTTTGTTTTTGTTTTTGTTTTTTTTTAATTCCTTCTACTTCCTCTTGGGGCATTTTTCTCTCCTATTGCTTCATGGCTGATATTCTCAAATTTCAAAACTGTCCATCCTAATGTCAGCATCCTCCCTCTGGAGCACTCATCACTAGATCCAATACTTTTTCATATGGTGTAATTTTGCCTTCCTCACAATACTGGCCAGTACTGAAGTTACTTTCCTTTGTTCTCTATGTGTTTGCTAGATAATTTCTTGCTACTAAAATATAAGATCATAGAGGTTCCAAACATTGATCCTTATGTCTCTCCAGGGCCTGGGACAATGTCCTATAGCATTTAGTGGGTGACTCAGGATATCTTTGTGTATTAACACTTATCTTTTTCCTGAAAGATTCACCAACATGCCTCAATAGGGAAAAGATCCCAGTACTGTTATCATCATTTGGGAGTTTACTATTAATTATTGTTGCTATGTCCATCTACCCCTGCTTGGTGTCCCCTCTGCCTCTACTCCTAAACTCCCTCTTTTATTTCTCCATATTGCACTAGACTACATGTAGGTCTCTTAACCTCTCTGTCTAAACATTTACCTCCATCAAGACTCTATTTCTACCTCTGTCTCTTGTTTAAATACAAGGTTTAAAGGTCCTCTTTAAATGAGCATAGTAATGGCAAGTAACTGCATTTGCTGAATATTAGAAACCATTACCATGATATGCAACAGCTTGCTGCTGTGTCTAATGTCTTAAAAATATGAGACATTTTAGTGATTATTATTTTTGGAAAAAAAAAACTCATTATGGCACAGCTCTTTGCTGCAAATTGGATCTCCCGTGGATCCAATCATACCTCCTATAATGTTCTTAAGTTGAATTTCAGAGCAGTACAGGGCTAGTCCTTCCATATCTTAATGTCATATTATACAGAGATACAACTTAATTCTCTGATATTTGAGATTCTATTTACTTCCAGAGAAACTCATATTTCTAAGTAATATATTTTAGATGTATTAAAGCCCCATGGTGTGTCTGCATATTGTAACATAGACTGTAGTATGCAAGTAGAAGTCAGAAAATAGACACATCCCTTTATTTTAGAGAGTCAAGAGGGAAGCATGCATTATATTATATATTATTAAAACAAAAGCTAATGTATACTAGATGATCAGTTTTATGGTATTCCAGACTGGGTTCAGATCTTTTACATAGTTCTATTTCATAGAAGAAGTCCCATGACTGGGAAGAAATAAATACGTGATTGAAATTCTGGTTCTAGCAGCCACGCTTCTAATCAATATATGTTTCACTAAACTTCATTAAAAACTGAAAGACAAGAACCATTTCAAGTAAACTTGTCACCATATGCGCTGTGGCTCTATGGTAAGGACGATAAAGGTGCATATGCCAGAGTATGCATCACCAGGGAAGCATTCTTTATGTGTTACAGCTGCAGATGATTTAATTAATTTGAGTTTTGTTTTCTTAGCCCTTGTCTGGCCAAGCTCAGATTTGCTTAAGCTCTCTTTGTGAATATATGGAGGGATTCCTCATCAAGAACTTGGTAATTAATGGATATTTCCGACTTTGCCACAACCTGTGATGCAATCAGTCTTTACTGTTGATTAACTCAGTGCAAGGCCAGAACAAATGTCTATGATTTAGATGCATGTGAACAATTGTGTGGGTGGCTACAGTCTGCCTTCAGGATGAATGTGAATTTCTGACACCTACCATGGTAATTCTAATGTGAACAATATTAACCCTGATTATCCTCTGACCTGTTCTAGCCCCTTGTAGTCAAAGCCACAATTTAGAAAGAAATTAAAATTGTTTAAGGACATCATAATCAGATTATGCAATCAGGGCACCAACTCTGAAACTCTGACATGATTGCATTAAACCAGTGACACTTATGTAATAAACCATTTCAGGGAAATTGTGTGTCTCCTGTTAAGCCTCCTTCCTGTGTATGTGGTCTTACACTTAGATGTAATAACAGAGAAGGCCACCGTTGGTCCTTTCAAAGTCACAGCTTGTTTAATATCCAGATGGGACAGGAAGCTTCAATTTGTTCCTTGGACTAAGATTTCATTATCCATCTCAGTGCTTACCTAAAAATACAGAATGTCACACACAAGGAGAGAGAGAGAGAGAGAGAGAGAGAGAGAGAGAGAGAGAGAGAGAGATGCCAAATGATCAAGTTATATAGCCTTTAGAGTCCAAGTAGATTGATCCACTCTCCCCTCCTCTCACTTGTAGATGAAGCTCACAGATTTCAGAGAAGAAATCAGACACTTGTAATGAGGTGGTGCAACTAAAGCATCAAATAAGAAACAAGAAACATCCTGATCGAAATTATTCAACAGCAGCTAGAATTTGTAAGAGATGTCAGTGTCTCTCAGGAGAGCAAACAATCGTTATGCTGAAATGTCAGCTGTGGAAATAGCAGGTAAAAAATGCAGTGCAAAATTTCCCAGCAGTATATTTTGTCTTTGGAGTATGGCATTGCACACAATAGTCCATAAGGAGCCCCAGGCTTGTTTGCTACATCAACAGGAGTGCCCTTGGTTCCCTGTCTATGTTAATTGTGTAATGGACCAAATTGGAGACACAATGGGCAGCTTAATTTATTATCACGAATTGGTATGTATGTCTAATAAGGCTAAACGATGGAATTGAAAAGCAGCTTTTCTACACCCATACCAGACTGCTCTTTCTTTGTGTCTGCTTTATTGTCATGACCCTGACTGTCTTTGGCATAGTCAAGAGGAAGTTTGGTTGATCTAGTGATGCTGTCCCTTTAAAATATTTCCAACAGGTACTTCCTCAGAAGAAATGGACACAGATGGGAATCATGTTATTTAAAAATGTATGCTAAAAAATTTATGTCTGTATTTTGAGTATGGTTTCTGCATCTTACAGTTCTCTGAAATGACATGTGTATGTGTCTAGAATGTTGAGAAAACATTAAGACAATTATTTTACCACCATGAGATATAACTCATCCGTAGAATTTAGGATTTGTGAATAGTAAAGTTTTGCTTCATGGAATATGGTTGCTTTTTCATCACTGTGGGGGATTGGCTCCAGAAGCTCATGTTGGCACCTAAATCTTTTCATGGATTCTCAATCCCCTTATATAAAAGGCTATAGTATTTGCTTGTAGCCTGATAGCATCATTCTGTATTCTTTGAGGCATTGCTTGATTACTTACAATGTCTAGTTCATGTAAATGGATATTATACAGTACTATTAAGGGAATAAGGATTTTAAAAGCTTGTACACAAGTTGTACAGACATGATTTTCTTTTTCAAATTCTTTTTGGTCTGCATTTGGCTGAATTCACAGATGCGGAACCACAGATATAAACAGACGACGGCATTCCCTCTTGGAAGCCTCTGCAAAAAGGCCTTGTTCTGTGATTCTTCATGTTTCTTGTTTCTGCTGGGGAGGGGAGTGGAAATGAACACAAAGTCAAGTTACTCGTGTCTCCTTGCTAATTCTGTGCCAAGTTTTTCTTCTATTCACCTTGCTTAGTAGTAGATGAGGAAAATGTTAGGTCCAGGAGGTCAAAGTTGTCGGGGGTAGCTTATAGAGGTCATAAATGTGCAGGAGGCAAATGGAAGGAGCAGAAGAATGTGCTGCCATTTGGTGGGGGCATGTGGGATGAGTTACTTGAGAATGAAGTAGTTTTCACTCTTAAAGATCCTGAGGCCACACAATGAGTGCCTGCTGATGCTGTCAATGAACCATTGACTAACTAAAGCATCCCAGTGCAAGGTTCAAAGAGCAAATTATACTATACTGTTTTCAAAGATTTAAAAGTATTTATTATGGACAATGTGTTTTTCAATGTTGGGGAGCATGGTTTAACATGGTTTTTTAAATTATTTCTTTTATTTTGAGATTATAATATAATTGTAGCATGAGATGATGCTGTTTGTAGTAGTCTTATAAATAAAGTCAACTGAAACACATTTTCCCCATTGTCTCCAAGGGCATTTGATGGCATTTCTCAGTTGCAGTAGGAATGGAAATCTCTGTAAGGACACAGAGATAGTCTTGTGATGAAAACCTCGAAATCAGTTCAACATCATAGATATTAATGAGTCCTAAAAAACATATGTGTGGTATCTACCAGGATAAAAGTCTGTCTACATTATAGCCAATAATGAACATTTTGGCTTGGATATATAGAATTATATTCGTTATGCTTTTGTGTAAAGGCACAAATCTTCAAAAATAACAGAACAGTGATTTGTCTCACAGTTTTCTGTGTTGAGCCTGACACTTAGAGCAAATGAACAAGAGTCTAGCCCTCACACTATGAGGTCCACACTAACATCTCCCAAATGTTTATTAAAAGTCCCTGAAGGAACTTTGCAGACTCTCACATAAAATTTTGCAGTAAATCTCTGATATATGAATGTGTCATATAACACATTTTATGAAACTCACATAAGAGTAGAAGGCTCAAGATTGAATTTTTAACTGTTGAAAATGTTTTTAAAAGCCTTTACAAAAGGTTGAAATGCTTATAACACAGGCAATTTTAGATGCTCCCATGACCCTTGGCAGTGGGCTCTTCCTGTTAGCAGCCTGCTCGTATTTTCCTAGCCATAACCTAGATTCCCATTCTTCATATTTTTCTCTTTTAAATTGATTTTTCCCTCCTAGGAAGATGTGTTGCTTAGCATTTCCAGAGTCTGGGCACGAGTAAGGTAAGCTAAAAGTAAATATGTTAATATATCTTAAAGGTCAAACAGGTCTCAGAGAATTCAAAGCATCTTTTTCAGTAACAAATGAGATAAATTACTTACCCATTTCACATTTTAAGAAGCTTTAAAGGATAAACCGTTTATTAAAACAGTACAGCTTGCCTTAGGGGATCTCGGCTAGAATGCTTTTTGTCTTGTTGAGGTGGAAGAGCACCATGGTCGAAGTCACAGGACCCCGAATTCTGAGGTTGGCATTGTAACTACTCACATAGATGCTTTCTAAGGTCTCAGAAGGGAAAGCCCAGACTCTGGTGTGATTTGGTGGAGAGGGACTAGAGTCCATGTCAGAAAAGGTCCTTTCAGTTCTTACTGGAGAAATAAATTACTGAAGGCTAAGTGGCCTTGTTAGAAGTTTGGGAGAGAATAATGGTTTGCATATGTTTTGCTCCCGTCATCACACAGGCGAGGGCTTCGCTGTGGAGAGCAGTTTTGAGAGATAGGACTTAGTAGAAAGCGTTCCATTTTGGAGGCAGAGCCTTCATAAATGGATGAAAACCCTTCTCCTGCAAGGGAGCTATTGCTCCCACCAGCTTTGTTCCTACAAGAGCAAGCTGTAATAAAGCAAGACCCCCTCTCAGGTCTGTACCTTCTGGGCATTTTTGCTTGCTCCTTTGCTAATGCTGTGGATAGATATAGCACGAGACCTTGTGAGAACTTAAGCGCCTGTGCCTGCCTGACCTTGGGTTTTCCCAGGCTCCAAAACTACACGGTAAAACAAGCCTCATTTTCTATATGAATGATTCAGCTTTGAATGTTCTGCTATTGTAACAGAAAGTGGACTAAGGCAGGAGGTGATAGCTTTTAACTATAGTTGTGTTTTGGCATTTGAGAGTTTTGTGACTAATGGTACATTGGTAACAAGAAAGTCCACACTTTTATTCATGTCTACAGGACCCCCCAGGGAGTGAAGCGCTATCTTAACTTCATATTGCATTATGATTTTAGTTATGAAAGAATCTGTTCAGGAAAAGAGAAAGGGCATTTTATGATCTATCAACAGAGCTGCATAACGGGCCTTTCAACAAGTATAATTTAGTCACGTCCAACACAAAACTACTCTACATATGACTGTTCGTCTTTATTGCTTTCTGAATTGGCTTTTATGGAAATCCTTGGTTTTGGAAAACTATAAATCATTTCTAGTAATTTGAGTATAAAAGACAGAAATACCAAGAAATAAAGTTTAAAACACTGGCAGTGTTAGTCCAGGAACTAAGAACTGGACAGGTAGTTATTTATGAAGATAATTGCAGAGGTGAATGAAAAGCATGGAGCTGAGAAAACTAAGGTTTTAAATCTACAAAACAAAATAAACATGGAAAACAGACAAAAATTTTTGTAATCTAATATTTTTTTTTATCCCTAGAATTTTATTATTAGGTCTCAGGCATAAATACAAATTAACTCCAAACACTGTTTACTGATGTAGGGAGAATGCCAAGTATATGCAATTATTGGTTATTATTGGCAAACATAAAAGGATGTATTGGGGTTTGACAGAAAATTGATGGCCAAAGTCTATATTAAAAACAATTTAATCATCTAGGCAGAGATACCTACTTATCTAGAGATCTGTAGTATGATCATACTTCCTGGTATCATTCTGCCCTACAGATTCATGCTATTAACTTAGGGATATCTATTTATGCCAATGTTGTACAGTCAGATGGCTGCTTTCCTATGAAAGGGACTACAGAGGGTAGTCCATTTCTAGAAATCTCTTCCTGATAGTAAGATTATTACTAATGAATCACAGGGGGCATTTCCTGATACAAAGTCAATTGGTATGGTTCTAGGCAGGCTAAAAGATACAACACATGCTCAAAGCCTATGGGTGGGTGGGTGGGAAGACTCTCTAAAAAGTACCAGAGACCTGGGAGGTGAGAGACCTTAAGGACTCAGTGGGGATGACCTTAGCCAAAATGCCCAACTATGGGGAGAGGGAACTTGAAAATTTTACCTCCAGTAGATAGACAGTGCCTCAAGTGGAGGGACAGGGTCACAAAACTATAGTCAAAATTTCTGACCCAGAATCGTTCATGTCTAAAAGAAATGCAGGGACAAAAATGGAGCAAAGACTGAAAGAAAGGCCATCCAGTGACTGATCCAATTTGGAATCCATCTTATGGGGGAGCACCAAGGCCTGACACCATTGCTGATATTAGGATGTGTTTATAGACAAGAGCCTAGCATGGCTGTCCTCTAAGAGGCCCTACCAGCAGCTGACTGAGACAGATGCAGATAGTTACACCCAACCATTGGACTGTAGTCAGGGACCCCTATGGTTGAATTAGGGGAAGGATTTAAAGAAGCTGAAGGAGAGGGCAACTCCATAGGAAGACCAGCTGTCTCAATCAATCTGGATCCTTGGGAGCTCCCAGAGACTGAGCCACCAACCAGGCAACCCACATGGGCTGGTCTGAGACTCTAGGCACATATGTAGCAGAGGAATGCCTGGTCTCGCCTCACGGGGAAGATGTGCCTCATCTTGTAGAGACTTGAGGCATCAGGGAAGGGGGATGCCTGGTGGGAGGAGGGAAGCACCCTCTTGGAGGTAAGGGGGGAGGAAGAATTGGATGAAGAAATGTGGGAGTGGGGACTGGGATTGCTGGCAATGCTGGAATGCAAGTAAATAAAACAATAATAAAAAAGAAATTGTAAAGGAGATTTCATTTTTGAAAAGTCATGATAGGTAATATTTCTTGACCACAATATTAAACAAGTAATTTCTGGTGCTTTCTACCGATTATTTCTCTTACCCTTTCTTCAAATTCAGTGAGGTTGGTCTTAATATTGGTGTCATCTGGATGAGAAAGCTTAGGCTATAGGGGCTTAATGACTTACAGCACTGCCTTTGGCTGCTAATTGAGAAGATGGGATATGAGCCAAGGCAATCTGACTCATCTGGCTCTTCCTGCCTTCAGGGAGGGCTTCTCTGTCCTTCAGTCATTCAACCGGAGGACTCACTGTACTGCCTAAATCAATCGGATTCTGTTCTTATGAGAAAGCTCAGATGTTTTTTGATCACTGTTTTCTTCTTAGCCCCTTCATTCCTTCATCTAGACAGAAACTGCATCTCCACGCATGAGTATGTGAGAGGTTTAATTACCACAGGAAAAGCACCCCGGGAGGGAGGCAGCAAATTCAGAAAGCACTCCTGAAGGATACAGACTGAGAGTTTTAGAAAATATACTCTATTGGTTCTGGTTTATTATTCTCAGCCAAGGAGGCCTGTCAGAAACGTCCAAGAGATTATTTTGTGTTGGTATTCTGTCTAAACTCCATCCTCAAAGTTGCTGGTAGCAGCCAGGCATGCTCCTCCACACAGTTACCTGGCAACAGCCCGGCAGGCTTGGCCCAATATAAAAGGGTTTGCTTGGCCCCTCCTCTCACTCTTACCCTCTTACTCCTGCGTGCTTCTTGCCCCCTTACTCCCCATTCTCTTCCCCCCTCTCTCCACGTGGTCATGGTGGCCTCCACTTATCTACTCTTTCCTTCTCTTTGCCTTTCTCTGCCTCTGCTACCCTCTTAACTCCCCTCCCCATGCCCTAAATAAACTATTCTATTCTATATATGTGTGTGTGTGTGTGTGTGTGTGTGTGTGTGTGTGTGTGT
>JADRCD010227844.1:0-21230 GCA_019843815.1 Montemys delectorum
TGATCACTAATTGAGAAAATGCCCCACAGCTGGATCTCATGGAGGCATTTCCCCAACTGAAGCTCACTTCTCTGTGATAACTCCAGCCTGTGTCAAGTTGACACACAAAACTAGCCAGTACACCCAGGTTGCCCTCAAAATAAAATAAAATAAAATAAAATAAAATAATAAAAGGAACTACAGGAAAATACAATCAAACAGGTGTAGGAAATGAACAACAAAAACATCCAGGATCTAAAAAGGAAAATACAAACAATAAAGAAATCACAAAGGGAGAAAACCCCCCCCAAAAAAAAAACAAAAAAAAACAACCAACCAAACAAACAAAAAAAAAAACCAACCAAACAAAAAAAACCTAAAACAACCCTTTTTCCCTCTCCACTCCTCATGCTCACCACCCCACCCCTTCCTGCTTACTGGCCCTGGAATTCCCCTACACTGGGACATAGAACCTTCACAGGACCAAGGGCTTCTCCTCCCACTGATGACCAACTTGGCCATCCTCTGCAATACATATGATGCTGGAGCCGTGAGTCCCACCATGTATACTCCTTGGTTGGTGGTTTAGTCCCTGGGAGCTCTGAGGGTACGGGTTAGTTCATATTGTTGTTCATCCTAAGGGGCTGCAAACCCTTCAGCTCCTTTGATCCTTTCTCTAGCTCCTTTGTTGGAGACCCTGTGCTCAGTCCAATGGATGGCTGTGAGCCTCTACTTCTGTATTAGTCAGGTACTGTCAGAGCCTCTCAGGAGACAGCTATATCAGGCTCCTGTCAGCCAGAACTTGCTGGCATCCACAATAGTGTCTAGATTTGATGGTTGAATATGGGAAGGATTGCCAGGTGAAGCAGTCTCTGAATTGTCCTTCCTTCAGTCTCTGCTCCATAGTTAGTTTCTACAACTCCTTCCATGGGTATTTTGTTCCCTCTTTTAAGAAAGAATGAAGTATCCACAATTTCGTCTTCCTTCTTGAATTTCTTGTGGTTTATGGTTTGTACTTTTTTGTATTCAGATCTTCTGGGCTAATATCCACTTATCAGGGAATGCATACCAAGTGTGTTCTTTTGTGATTGGGTTACCTCACTCAGGATGATATTCTCCAGATCCATCCATTTCCCTAAGAATTTCATAAATTCATTGTTTTTAATAGCTGAGTAGTACTCCATTGTGTAGATGTACAACATTTTCTGTATCCATTCCTCTGTTGAGGGACATATGGGTTGTTTCTAGTTTCTGATTATTATAAATAAGGCTGCTATGAACATAGTGGAACATGTGTCCTTATTACATGTTAGAGCATCTTCTGGGTATATGCCCAGGAGTGGTATAGCTGGATCCTCTGGTAGTACAATGTCAAATTTCCAGAGGAACTGCCAAACTGATTTCCACGGTGGTTGTACCAGCTTGCAGTCCCACCAACAATGAAGGGGTATTCCTCTTTCTCAACAACCTCGCCAGCATCTGCTGTCACCTGCGTTTTTAAACAAAGACACAGTGAGACTAACAGAAGTTATGATATAGATTCTCTGTTCTTTAAATGAGACAGACAGTTGGTCTTAGGAAGTGTCTCAGCAGGTAAGCAGTGATTGATTCACAAGCCTGAGGTCTCTCCCTCTCCTTCTCCTTGTCCTTCTCTTCCCTCTCCCTCTCCCTCTCCCTCTCCCTCTCCCTCTCCCTCTCTCTCTCATACCTCTATCCCTATCCTTGTCCAGCAAAAACCAGCCAGCATTATAAATTATATCTTTAGAGGAAAGAAAGAAACAAACAGTATTGCCAAGTACCTCTTGAAATTTTAGTAGTCTCCATATAAAGGAAGCAAGTCAGTTCTGTTCACATTTCATTGGAAATAATCCTAAGAAGAAATGTAATTTCAAATGGATAAGAAAGTACAAACATTCAGAGTAACTAAAAAAGCAAAGAAGCTAGCACATTTGTTAAAAAGAAATCTAGTGTGTAAAATAGGAGGCATAGAAACTTCTTATTGGGTAAATGTCAAAGCTCTGAGGTAAACATTAATTTTTCTGTGAGGCTTACTGGTTAGAAAAATTAATTTACTTTCCCAATTTCTTATATCAACTAAACATCAAAGACAAATTTGAAATTCAAACTGCTTTTTAGCATTTCGTTGAAAATAAGTTAAAAATGGAGTAAGATTCCTTGTATATTTAGCTGAATGTAAATTTTGTTACAAATTTGATTCCAGCTCTCTTGAAAATAAAACCAACATTTATGTGCTCCCATAATTACTTCCAATCAGTGTGTTATAAATATGTAAAGGTTTCACCCATCTATCACTTAACCTCTCTGGTATTAAGCTCTTCAGTTAAAATGACAAACAAATTTTAAGGAGGGGTTGACTCATAAGACTTTCCTAAGGCAGAATAAAAGCCACAGACAAGTCTTCTAATATTTCTAGAATTTAAAATATTATTCTTCCTTCAACTGAAAAGAGTAATCACTGTTCTCTCAAGTCAGAGAAGACTGAACTAATAGCCTGAAAGGAAACAAATTGTGGTTTTATGGAAGCTCACTTCCTAGTGATGATCACATAAGCGATTTACCAATGATAGTGAGGAAGTAACAGGAAGGGAAAGATAGTTTATTAAATATGTATCTGAAAACATTGTTTTAGCTTGTAATAATACACTGTCTTTATCCTTCTGTTCAAGTGATTATTTTGAATATCTTTACAATTATAAAAAAATGTGAGAAACTGAAACATATTACATATCCAAAGACTACAATCATATACATTTATGGTAGTCCTCAAAAAAGCTTAAAGATATGATAGCTTATGCCTTTTAGTGTTGCTTCAGATTGTGTGATTCTGCCCGGAGAATGGTCCTTGGAACTACAGTTGGAAAAACTTCCCTTTACCATGTGGTGGGAGATTGTAGACTACTTACTTTCAACTAGTCCTATAGGTGGAAAGGAAATGGAGATTATTTCAAATTCATATTCTTTGTAAGTGTGTCACAATGTCCAAAACAGAATGTTGAGTATGATCATAGTGATAGGATCAGTTGTCAGAATGATAAGACAAAAATTTCTCTATGATCTTCAAATATGCCACTCAATATGTGCAAAGAATAACCTACAACAAGGAGTTGAAAATAGTTATGCCTGTAAATTATGCACAAATACTTTTGATCTAACAGGCTTATTTGCAATTTTGGAAGTTATTTTTGTTCAACTTGAAAATTTTATCTCAAAGTCAGTTTAAAGTTACTGGAAGTTTGAATGGGAGCATATCTCATTGGTAGATCTTACAGACGTTAAAGTAGTGTATTATTACGAATCTTACTTCTTGCCAGGCAGTGGCAGCGCATGCCTTTAATCCCAACACTTGGGAGGCAGAGACAGGCAGATTTCTGACTTCAAGGACAGCCTGGTCTACAGAGTGAGTTCCAGGACAGCCAGGGCTACACAGAGAAACTCTATCTCAAAAAATAAACAAAACAAAACAAACAAACAAACAAAAAAGAATGTTATTTCTTTATTTAGTGCTTACTTCAGAGGTACGTGCATGTTCATTGAATAACTGTAGCATGTACATTCCTAACTCTGTGAGTCTTATATAGCTCCATATACAGTGATGCACTATTAAGGGTACCTACTCAATCATTCATCTAAGTATTTTATACTGAAAGGTGGGAAAAATAGTTTTTTTCCAGGGAAGAGTGAGCAGACCAACTTGGTATCCAATTTCAAATGATCAACCCTGAAAATATACATGCAAGTGATATTATATGTTCTGGGCAGATTGTAATTTAATATTTAGGAATATATATTTGTACATAAATACACACGTGTATATAACAACAATTAATTTAAAGGGAGGCAATGAAAATCTTAAAGAATACAAAGGGGGAGGGAAAATATAGCAGTCTTGAAAGGTGGAAACAGAACAGGAAAGTCTCTAATTATATTAAAATCTCAAAAATAAAAGAAGTAATTTTTTAAGCTGAATGTATAATATGTTGAATAAACTATGGTAGCAATTTTTAAGTTTTCATTCTCTGACTATCAAAAGAACAAATACAGAAGTCACAGGGAACATATTCAATATATGTTGTGAAAAGGAAGGAATGACTGGCTGATGAGCAGAGCAGCGATTGTACATTTTATATCTTGAGTGAGCACTCCATGTTTGGCAATCTCCACTACTGCATGAAGTCGTGACAGGCCTTAATTAATGAAGAGTGCCCTTTCCCTGATATTGAGAGTCTAACAATACTTTACCTCACATTAGGAGAAGAGCAAAGAATTACTCAAAATCTTTAATAAGATTTAATAAAAAATGTCATTACCTTCTACAATAATGGATGACTTGTTTTGAAGTTCATTGTCACAACACCCATATAGCATCAAATTGAAATAAGTCTACTTAACAGATTGTCTATTGAGAAATTTATCAACTCCTAAAAATAGGCAGTAATGAAAAATTATTTGAGAAATGGCCATTTGTATATGTAAAAATCACATATAATCTTAGATTACAAACCTAATTACATATTATTTTATTTTAAGTATTTAATAGAACTACTGTGTATAGGTAGAAAATAAATTAGAAATGTACATAAGTGTGAAAGATTAAAAGCTCGGAGTAATATTTGGGGACTTTTATCTACTTTCTAAGAGCGATTGTATATTGTTAAAAGGATATGTTTAAGTAAATTCCATTACTAGAAATATATCAACTTCAATGTATGTGTTGAAGAATACAACGGAGAGGTAGCAATATTGTATTTTTTCCTTCAGAGCAGACATAGGAGTTGTTCAGAGGTCTATTATCTCCAGAATGTTGAATATTAATTTTCAGAGAATGAGAATAAGATTTAGAGTTCTCATCTGGTCACACAATATTGAAATAGTGTCTAGACTTGCTGATTGGCATCAGAGTGCCTGTTTCTCATTAAAATGAAATACTCTAGCTAAACACAAGAGTAGTTTAGTCTTCAAATGAGATTTTATATTCAGAGTTGATATAATATGGTTCTCTTCTCACTAAAGTCTATTATCACTTTGTCAAATTATGATACAAGATAACATAAATCTAGTTATAGGGACTTGAAGTCAAGATTTGGTAGGATTTAACACCTTTTATGCTGGAAAAACTTTTCCTGCTACCCAATACCTTCTCCTACGTCATTCATAGATGAATACTCGACACACAATTACTTAGTAGTTCAAATTGTGAACTGTGTCCCATTACTCATTGAGGTAATTTGAGCTATAACTTTCCCCTCCTTTACTTGTAAAATGTTGCCCTTACTTATTTCAATAATATGATGGTTTCATCCCTTCCATAAAAATATATAACTTGACTGTTCTTTACATCCTATTGCTAGCGAATAATAAACTGTACTAATTATTAAAATATATTTACTAGTTTCTGTTGCAGAAATTAAATATTTTGTGTGCTTCAATCTTTTGGTATTTTACACCATTTAGTCAATCAAACTGCACACTGTAAACAGAGCCAAAAGCATTTTGTCTCTAGTGACTTATGTTATATTTTATTCATTGGCACATAGGAGCTTAAAATTATTATTGAATTGATTATTTTGATTATGCAGTTTATCTACATAAGCAGTACAACAGTTTCTTTTTTGGCTCAGGGCTATTCTTTTAAATGCCTTCTCAGTAAATATGACTTGCAAAAATGAATTCTTTACACCTTTTATTTATTCTATCAGCATAACAGAAGCAAAATTTTCCCTTACAAACTGTTTTTTCAGTTAGAGCTTAATTATAAATTTGTTCTTGCGTTCTTAGTACTTAAATCTCCCATTAATATTCCAATCTCAGTGAACAACAGTAGTTGTTTTAGAGCCTGACATCAGTCCATTCTGCTTGATTCCCAACATCGTTATGTGGACTTTGAAGCATTTCTTAGTAGCTTCCACTTGAGACTTGAGGTTGTGGTGGTTGGAATGTCCTCTTGGAGACAAAGAGGAGGAATGGGATGAGGAACTGTGGGATTGGGAGCCAGGAAGTGAGCAATGGGTAGACTATAAAAAAAAAGTAAAAATAGTAATAAAAAAGAGAGTTTAACTTCACTAATCATTCTTTCCAAAATGAAAGAAGAATCTTGAATTGCAGAGTAAATTCCACTGAGTTGAGATCATTTCTGATTTAGTTGGTTAAGGGGAGATCTCTTATGTTTTGTTCAAATGTAGATTGTGTAGCAAATAATTGAAAAATAAAGATGTCAGTGACTTTAAGTAATTATTTCTGATAACTGAATTTCCTAAGTTAAAGGATTTGCAAGTACAAATATTGCTGTTAATACTTCAAATAAATGTAAGTACTAAATGTAGGCTCTTAAATGTACATTATTCATAAATATATAGAAATAATATAAATTATATAGTTACATATTAACTAGAGGGAGTTGAGACATTTAGCTTTACTTCTTGGCAAAGGTTCTGAATAATCCAAATTTTATAACTTGTAATCAAGAAAGGGAGATAAGGCAGGAAATAATATTAAATTTTTAATTAAAAGCATTTTATATATTGGTTGAGTTTTGTGTAAAGAATTCTTTAGGGGATGTTGCTATTACAGTATCAAACATGTCTAACTAAAGACAAATTCATTACATTTTAGCTTAGAATGTGTTTATGTAAATAAAAGTTCTAGGCATTAATTTGTATTATGATTAAGACCAAGAACCAATATTTTTAGATTTATTTATGGATTCGTTTTACTTCCCTGTGTAAAAAGCAAACAGTATAACTAATGGCAGTAACTATGTCCCTGATTTCAGTGCTTGTGGAAAGCATAAACATACAAAATAAATCCACTGAGAGAATTGCATTTGTATAACATAGTGCAGGTTTAAAATAAGCAAAAACACAGAACACATTTTCAAAGGGAATGATGTTATGAGAGAAAAAAACACTGAAGTAAGCAACTTATTTCTCTGTATTCAGACGACATCACTTGAAAAATAATCACTTATGCTTCTGACACTAAGCAAGCAGTGTCATTTTGGGCCATGTTAAATTATCATGGTTGTAAAATGTCCTTGTGCTACATTTACCTGGTTGCATAAGAGTCTAGCAAACATTCAAGCCTGAGACAACATGCAGATTTCCTGAGTGAGTTAATTGACGTAAGTAACTTAGAGGGTAAGACAAAATTTGTGTAATTTTTGATAGAGAATGCTGTTTGTTTGTTTTCAATAATTAATGTTATTGTTTAATTAAAGTATATTTCTATATACATGTATATACATACATTTGGGTGAATATAGGGGGATGATTTTGTTGATATATGTACACACAGACAATGATCAACTTAAATTATTGAAATATATCTAACATTTTAATTTTTTTTAATTTGAGGTGAATACACTAACAATATACTCAGATGTATGCACACCACATATGTCTCATGAAATACAAATAGCTATTCTGTCTATCTAGCTGTAACCTACTGCCTAGAGACAAACTCTTAGAAATCTCCTCTACTCATTTGCATGAAATAAACATTTTTAGATGCTATGCATACAATAAAATGCAGTATTTGTGTTACTTTTGCTGGCTAATGTGTCTTAGTCTGAGGTCCTCTAGGTTCTTCATATAGTCAGGAATGATAGAATTTTTATGCCTTTGATAACTTAGATATAACAGCAATTATTTTTATTAGATATTTTCTTTATTTTCATATCATATGATGTCTCCTTTCCCAGTTTCCCCTCTGGAAAAAAAAAAGAAAAAAACAGATACAAAACAAAACAAAACAAAAACAAAAGAAAACCCCTGTTCCCTCCCCACTACCCCACTCACCAACTCACTCACTGGTAATTCTTTCAGTTAATCCCGTGTCTTATGGATTCTGGTATTTCTGAAAATACCACCAGCTCAGGATGATATGTCCAAAACATGAGTGTGTGAAAGAGATTTCTAATTCAAAACATATGAGATTAATCAACATACATACGTTATATATATATATACATCTATCATATATATATATATATATATATATATATATATATATATATCTTATCTTAACCTCTATATATCTTATAGACTAACTATGGTAAAGGAAAATATCAGATTATAGTATTGCAACAAAAGTAAAACTAATATGAGACCAGGAGTTGTGTTTCTAATGTTTTAAAGTGTTAATATGACTCTGAGGAAGATTCATAATGTTATTTGATTTAGTATTCTTCATTCAATGGAGAACTTACATTAAAATAAAAACATGAATTTACAAATATTAACAAACTTGAAATCAAGAAGATTCCGTAGGAAAATCATCTTTACAATGTCTCATATTTAATGCCAACCAAATGGAGAATTTTTTTGTTTTTTTTTATGTACACTACCTTTTTAAAGCATTTATTTCTTTGAAGATAGCATATATTGACTGTCCAAATTATTGGGCTAAATTATGGCATCATTGATGAATATACAATCGATGGGAAACATATGCAGTAATTTGAAAATTTTGTAATTTCTTTTAACATTAAGATTTCCACATATAGTTTACACTGTTTAATTATTTGTGCATTGATTCAAACATTGGAGAAAAAAAATTACATTGTGATAACTTAGAATTTTATAGAATTTATAGTCTGTATCAAAGTCCAAAATATATACCTATTACTTACACAGTGTCATATTATACTTGCTGGGCTGGCCTCACACTTATATGATCTTATCTCAACTGTGAGAATTATTTTTTTGTTGTTGTTTTTATTTCAACAGTTTTATTCATATTATATTTTATTTGGTTAAGGTTTTGTCTACAAGCTGCTTGTGGCCATGGCGACCAGAGGAGGGCCCCAGAGCCTCTGAATCACCAGTTACAGGTGGTTGACAGCTCCCCTGTGTGTGCTGGTGACTTAAACAGAGTTCTCGGAGAGAGCAGTAATTGCTTCTGCAGCTGAGTTCCTACAGACTGAGTCTTTAAAAAGAACCTCTTCATTGTCTTTCTTTCTGTGATGAGCAAACACTCATGTTTGATTATTCCTCTCTTCTGGCCCTCTTCATCTGTTCAGCTCAGTCCAATGCAGACAGGTTTCTCCAAAAAAACTCAGTTGGCCTGTGCTTAGGGCCAGCACCTAAATTGAACCCCAGTTTGCAAAACATCAGACAAAAATCAAGCAAGAACATCAACAGGGTAGACGTCAGGTCAGGTGGAGTGTCCCAGACTGCAGTGCTGCCCTTCCCCCTACTCACTATTTTAACATATTACAGGAGTGTTAAATCCTCATCCACCATGCTGCCTTTCCCCAGATTCACTAAATGCTCCTGCAATACCATTGTCTAACCAGAAGTGAGTAACAACACTAGTTGTTGCTGTTGGAAGAGAGGTGTAGGTCATAGCTGGTTAGCTCCTGAGTTCACTTAAGGCTCCAAGAAAGGACACTGTGCAGAAGCCAGGGAGTGGAATGCCTTGGCCACCAAGTGACTCCACCATTGTCTCAGAAGCATGAAGTGCAGTGAAATCCAGGGCCTGAGTCTTCCGCTGCTGTGTGCTGTGGAGGTCAGCCAGGATGAGAGTGTGTGCAGCATTCTCCACAGAGAGGTTCCTGCAGAGGGCATCCTCACACATGACCTTCAAGCCCTCCAGGATATACTTGTCAGCAGCTGCCAGCACACCAGTGGCCATGGAGTGGCTGTGGAGGTGTGGCGCCTTCGCCTTCCCGGTGTAGATGAAGCCCATCATCTCCTTGAAGACTTGGGGATTCAGGTCACGGATGTCAACGTGGTTTGTTAGGCTCGCATCAATTTCATGTTCCAACATGGCTCTGAAACCTGGAGAACAAACTGCTAGGAGGACGGCCTTGAGGGCCCTGAATTCTTTGCCAACTACCAACAGGGAGCAGTCTGTGTACAGGGAATTCTCCACAGCTGCCCTAGGGCATCTGTCAACATGTGCCTTGGATCCTTGATTGCAGGTGGGACGTTCTCTCCAGGCAAGCTAAAGACGGCTCCTACTACGCTCACCTTGGAACAGATGGTGATCTGGTCTTCAAGGAGAAGCCAATGGCGATGGGAGAGAAGGAGATATCTAAGGAGGAACTTTTTGAATCCCCTGTGTTGGTATTGCAGAAAGCTTACGACACTGGGGCTCTTCATACTTTGATATTTCTCTCCTTGGGAATTTATGATCCAGAACTTGAACTTTGCCCAAATTGGGATCTCTGAACACCTGAGCAATACCAGGTAAACTGACAAGTAATATGCTTTCTTCATTAAGCCCGTTTGGGTGTACTCTCAAACACCATTCTACTTCCTCATTGGCCTCTAAGGAGAACACTGGGCTTGTAACCTTTTTTCGAATTCCACCCATGCAAAATGAAAAGCTGCTAATAGTCCACTCATAGCAGAGTTTCTGAACACCGATCTATATGGAGTGCCAGCTCTTGGCTTCCATGTCCCCTGACATTTCTGCTAGAGGTAATTTGAAGGTTAAAGTTGATTTAGTCGACCAAGTTTGAAGTCTCGGGTATTCTTTAGTACATGCGGGAATTCTGAGGAAGTAGGGTCTAATACCAGTGAAGAAATGGGCTTGCTAGTAAGATGAGGGCTAGCAGCCAAAGACACAAAGCTTCCCTTCCTTCTTCGTTTGCTTATATAGGCCTCCAGCAGAACGTGTGGCCCAGTTAAGGGTGTGTCTTCTAGACTCAAGATTTGGATTAAAGGTGTGTGTTTTCCTGCCTCAAGACCCAGATTAAAGGTGTGTGTGTGTGTTGTTGTTGTTGTTGTTTTAAATTAGATTTTTTAATTTACATTTCAAATGTTATCCCCTTTCCTCTTTTTCCATCTGAAAACCCCCTATCCCATCCCTCCTCCCCCTCCTTACTAACCCACCCACTCCTGCTTCCCTGTCCTGGCATTCTTCTATATTGGGGGCATCAAGCCTTCACAGAACCAAGGGTCTCTACTCTGCTACATATGTGGTTGGGGCCATGGGTCCCTCCATGTGTACTCTTTGGTTGGTGGTTGAGTCCCTGGGAGCTCTGAGGGTACTAATTAGTTCATATTGTTGTTCCTCCTAAGGAGCTGAAAACCCCTTCAGCTCCTTGGGTCCTTTCTCTAGCTCCTCCATTGGGGACCCTTTGCTCAGTCCAATGGATGATTGTGAGCATCCACTTCTGTATTTGTCAGGCACTGGCAGAGCCTCTCAAGAGACAGCTATATCAGATTCCTGTCATCAAGCACTTGTTGGCATCCACAATAGTGTTTAGGTTTGGTCACTGTATATGGGATGGATCCCCAAGTGGGACAGTCTCTGGATTGCCTTTCCTCAGTTTCTGCTCCACATTTTGTTTCTGTATCTCCTCCCATAGGTATTTTGTTCTCCCTTCTAAGAAGGATTGAAGTATCCACACTTTGGTCTTCCTTCTTCTTGAGTTTCTTGTGGTTTGTGGATTGTATTTGGGATATTCCTGAGCTTCTGGGATATCCACGGATCAGTGAACATTTCTTTAGGTGTTTCTCGACCAAGTTTCCTCAGTTGAGAATTCTCTGATTTTGAGTGGTACAGAAAAATCTACATTCCATGTAGGACATCTCAAAGACACCCTCACAAATGAAGGAATGACTTATAGCTAAACCATTTAAAATAAAATCCAAGAAATACTTTAGAAGAGTGAAGAGCAGAGCGTGATTAACACCAGTAAGCCTAGTGAGACATTTATATGAGTGCATAAGTACACATGTTTAAATGTAAGCTACTAAATTGTTAAAATTAAATAAATATTTACAAGGAAAACAGTTTGGTAGGATAAAATAATTTATTACTGAGATAAATATGAATAATGTCATGTAGAACCCACACAAATACAACATCTACCCATAATTTTACATAGTAAATACTGTGATTGAAATATTTTACATGATGGGAGTCTACCTCAGTTCTGTTGGCAAATGTAGGTAGCAATAGTAAATTTAGTTATTTTTCCAGAAGTTTTGAAATTCAATCACTAACTGAGGCATCACTTCATAAAGGGAGGAGGCAAATAGAAGACTCATAAGTACAAAAAAAATTACCAGCTTCATTCTGAAACTCCCTAAATTCTTACAAGAAGTAAGAGATGGCATAGAGAAAATAGTCTCCAAGTATCAAAAATTACTGCTAGTCACTCAGGAAGCTCTAGGTTGATTTTGTACTGGATTGTCACAGATGCAAAAGGGGCTTATTAATGGTACAGCTGTTTTCCTTGGTGTGTTACTGACAGTAATAGCCTGTAAGAAACTGAAAAGGCTCAAGGATTCACTACGCAAGAATCTAGTAGAATCGTGTCCTGGATTTGTTGCTATTATTCTAGTAGACATGAATGAATTTCTGTTCATGTCTCCCTGGGAAAAGTAACATCACCATAAATTACCACAACATTAAAAGACAACATGAGCAAATATTACACACTGTGATTTAAGTAGTATGTATATTATAGTTTGTTCCAATTTTGTAAATTAAATAAGCATGTTAATTTTTATTATTTCTTTTATTTGTTCAGATTGTAATATAATTACATTATTTTCCCTATCTTTTCCTCTCTGCAACCTCACTCAGATAAGCCCATATGGTCTTTTTCTCATTATTTGTTCATGTGTATGTGTTTCCATGTGTCTGTGTGTCTCTGTGTAGGTATACATTCCTAAATGCATAAATACAACCTACTCAATCTGTATAATGGTACTCATTTTCAGGACTGACCACTTGGTACTCAAACACTGCTTGGTGTACCCTTCTTTAGAAAAAGACCTTTCCCCCCATTCTCATCATTTTTTAAATTTGTCTCTAATGTAGGCTGGAAAGCTTCCCAATATCCACATTGTAATGTCTATTAATATTTTTCTTGTTTAATTAATATTTAGGCCATAATGTAAGTAAGACTTTATGAGTGTAGCTTCTGTTGTTGCATGGAACCCCAATCTCACAACACATTACTTGATTCCCTGGCCCTTACAATATTTGCAACCTCTTTTCTCTGAGGAACCTGAACAGGTGTTATAGATCGATCATTAAAACTGGACTATTCACCTATGAATTATGATTGCTAGTTTTCTATAATACCCTCTGTCTCTTGTCAAAAAATTCCCTTGATGAGAGCTCAGGTTCACACTGTTCTGTACATATAGTGACAAATATTTAGAATGTAGAGAGAAATTGTTTTGGTTTAGCAAAGTGGAAGTTTCAGGTTCTCCTTCAAGATCCCTAACTTCACTAGCCCTGGTTAGGTTATGTGTACATTGCATTTCCTTTCCTAGAACAGTTTTTAAAGTACAATTAAAGAGCTGTTGGCTACTCGTGAGGTATGCATTTCACTAATGCACACACCTTAGAGTTAACATGCCAAGCTAGCCTTTGTTGTGATTTAGAGACAGCCTAGTTGACACTGCTGTTTGCTTCCCTCCTGTGTAAGCTTGCCTGGTGCCTTCTGGCACTATGAAAACTGGTCCTCAGTGAGGAAGGATGAAGTTCTATCCCATAGGCCTATGAGTTATTTTTCTGAAGTGCTTTATATTTTCAAGAATAGATGCTTACCTTCCACCTGTGAAAGCACAATTAGAGTAGCCTATAAAGTTTTGGGGTGTCTCTTGGAGAACCCTGACCACCAACTCAATAGTAAGCTTCTCATGCCTGGTGTTTAGTTAGTCATGACTCTTGGAGGAGCATGAACAACCCAGATCATTCCCTCTCAGATTTATGACCTCCTCCTATGTAATTTGCTTTATTATATAAACACATATATTGTGGTGTGTTCAGTGAGATGTTCATCATGAGACTTGAGCATTTTAATACTTGATTATCAGTTTGTGACTCCATCACTTCAATTCCTAAATTATGGAAATATGTCATCCGTGAGTGCTCAATTTCAGATGGATCTTCTCTATGAACCCCCTGATTCAAAGCTCAGAGAGCATTGTGCAAAGGAGGCAGAAAAGATCCTATAAGAGCACTGGGAAGGGGGATGTGTAGCTGTAAAATTCTGTCTTCTAGAATATGGCATGGCTATCTGGATACCTGCATGAGATAAAGGCTCATCATCTTAACGTGGCTTGAGAAATGCTAATAGAAGGTCCTGCCACAGTAATTGATGCAGAGGAGGGGAAAGTTGTTGTACATTGTAGATGTAGCAACAGGTAAGTTGCCCAGTATGTGGTCAACATCCATTCACATATGATCAGCACTAAGTGGATTCTATCAGGGAAGCTAATAATGATGATAATTACTTTAAATAGCAAGTGAAGCTGAGAGGGAGAGCTTGCTGTTTCCTGGAGAGAGCTGGATAGATGTGGTGTGCATGTGTGAGATCAAAATATATTGCAGACATGTATTAAAAAGTTCAAATTATAAATAATATGATTTTAAAAATTCTGACTTTATTTTCTTCCAGAAAAATGTGCTTGGTCCATATTACAACATTTTTAATTCCAGATAAAGTCTCAATACCTCAGTGTCGGATTTGCAGAGAACATATGTGGTTGGTGACAGATAGGATCATGATGAGCCATCCTTATCCATGACATGACTTCCATGAAGTTAGATTATCCCTAGGCTTCTTTTGATAAAATTAAAAGTGTCTGCCTAAGATTTGGAACATCAGTGAGACAGATAGCTTATTCTGCCTGCCTCTGGCATCCAGTGAGACAGGGATGTCTTGCTATGAACTTCAAGCCCAAAGAAATCTATTTCTGGATTTCTTTTCAAGGACAATTACATCAGAAAGATTTTCAAAAGTTATTTTACTACAAAGTACAATTACTAGGTTGTAATATCTATTTTTCAAAATCACTTTTAAGTCATTTAAATTTAAAAAATATTTCTGATGTAGAATATATTCCTAAGTAGCACATATAAGATATAACTCAGCTAATATACCTGAAGTTTGAAAACATACATGAAATAATCTAGTGCAAACTTTTCTTTTGCTTCATATTTAGCTTTTCTTTCACTTCATAATTATTTTAGAAAAATCTAAATATCAAGCATAAAATGTGTCTTTAGTTCCTTTGTGATCATTCAATGCCATATGTAGCCTCTACTCTAACACAGGAAGCAGGCAAGAGCATTGGATGATTTGATAATGCTATGCTGTGCATGCCCAGACTTCTATCTAAAATCCAAAATTCTGGGAAGACATGTCACACATGGCTCTCTTGCTTTTAACCCACCCTGGTATTGCATAACCATCAGTAGATATTCCATATCCAATGGTTTAAAGACTATAATTTAAACATCTATCTCATCTTTCTCATTCATCCTAGTGGGACAGGAATCAGAGAAAAACCTCTTTTAGGGAACAGGCTATACTTTTCAAATGCTATTGCCTGGTTACCTATTTCTGTGCCTGAGAGTAACTGACAAAAGTCCCTAGAGCCTTCAAATATAACACTATTAGCTGGAGAACAACTGGCTAAAAATAAACATCTGGGGGACATTCTAGGATCATATATCATATTCTGCCTTTTGCCCTCAAAGATTCATGGTCATTTCAATACAAATTCTTAGGTCCTCTCTTAGAGTCACAATAATTCATATTAATCTTAAGACTTCTAATAATGTACATAATCAAAAATGATATATTTTCAAAATATAACATATTTTTACACATCCCTCATGAGATATTTTACACTTAAAAAAACAGCCTCTAGAAGTCATATTATTAAAATCAAACCTCAGTATAGAAAGTGGTACATTTACTGAAGAGCCAATTACCAAGGAGGGACTACCACTCCCATCCCATCCCATAATCTCTTGTCATTATTTATGTTGCCCACTAGAATTCTATAACTATTCTCTATTGCTAAAGATACCACATACCTTGGATGTTCTAGAGAAAATAACATGGAACTGAATTGCAAACATCTTCACTCCTTGCAAGCTTTCATAGGTCAAAAACAATGCTAAGCAGAGAAAAAGAAGTATCAATGTCCTTACCCAATCGTGAATTATACTAACTACAAGATCAATGTGTCAAGCAAAATATGCCTGCATGTGCCATAGTGGTAATATTGGTATGGATAATTTACTGTTTTCTGATTGGATTTGACAAATATTCCACAAGAGAAATTGATTGGTAGATATTATTAAACTTGTCTCAAACTATCCTCTAAATGATTTTTTTTTCTAAAAATTTGGTCCTGGCAACATGATTGTAGATATAACTAATTGCATCCTTATCACAAGTTACAAGTCATTCTGAACATTAATTAGGCTGAAATGCAGGATCAAAGCTGATATGTCTTTTTTCTTTTTTTCTTTTTAACAGAAGTGTGTTAATCTTATCAAGAGAATGAAATGTCCCCAAAAGTGACAAAATTATGTGGAGAAAACAGATGCTCAGAAGAGGAAAGTTGGCTTTGTGACTTGTTGCTGTGCCAGGAATGTGCACTGTGAAGTTTTAGTCACACAGCTTTGAAAATATAAATGTGTATTTCCCTCAACATTTATACCTGCATGCTTATACCTACATGGAGACGTTATTTTCTTCTCCTCTAAATATTGAATGCATGTTTCCAGTCCGTCCTGGGTTTTAGCTCATAACACTCTGTTTTAACCTATAGGAGCACCTCACACCTTGAGTCTGGGTGTACGAGTTAGGTTCCCAGTGATTAGGATCAATCAATCCGCTCGCATCCCTGAATGCTGCATCATTCAAGGTAAATATGTCAACCTCTTTGCTTTCTATTTTTTAATTGGTTATTTTATTTATTTACATTTCGAATTTTATTTATTACCCCTTCCCAGTTGCTGTCCACAAACCACTTATTCCCTCCCCCCTCCCCTGCCTCTATGAGGGTGTTTCCCCACCCACCCATTCCTGCCTCAGTGATGTAGCATTCCCCTATGGGCCATTGAGCTCTGTCTCCATAGGTAGCAGAGGATTGCCTTATCTGGCATCAATGGGAGGGGAGCCTCTTGGTCATGTGGAGGTTTGATGACCCAACAACATTTTTACTTTCTGGGAAGATTTCTGTCTTCTTTGAAGATGGTACCATTGACAAAACTCAGAGGAGTGATAAACTATTGTTGTAAGAAAATGGCAAGCATGGAACAAATATTCCCTTAGAGAATGACAGAGCCCAGCCACACCGCGGGGTGGGTGGTTTCCCAGCCACACAGGGGAGTGAGTGGCACCCCAGCCACACGGGGGGTGGGGTGGGTGGAGTCCCAGCCACACGGAGGGTGGGTGGAGTCCCAGCCACACGGGGCGGGGGGGGGGCGCGGGGGGTGGAGTCCCAGCCACAGAGGTGGTGGGTGGTGCTGTAGGCCTCATCAGTACTTACAGCTCTCAGTTTCTTCTTCTGTTGTACGACAATTACTTCTTAAGATATATTTGTTGTTTTTTGTTTGTCTGTTTTTCATTTTTGAAGCAGTTTCATGGGGTAGCTTAAGTTGTTCTAAAACTCCTCACCCTTGAATTCTGCTGTTCAGCATTTGTAGCATTGGCATTTTAAACATAGATTAACAAGCCAGGCTTTGACAGGGGCTTTGGGTTGATAAAAGTATACTGTAATCTGTTTCTCTCCCTAATTGCTCAGGTGATTATGAGTGAATTGTTATATTTTTCCCACTAGAATATTTTCTTGTTCATTTATTACAATAACATGTATTAAGCTCTCAGATTTTCTGTTTCAAAATGAAGAAAGACACTTTTTTATTTATCTATTCATTTTCCCTTTTTTATTAAAAATAGGTATTTTTTTCTTTTACAATATTTTACCTACAGTTTTTCTTCCCTCTACTCCTCCCAGTCCTCACACCCTTCCCTCTCATCTAGATTCCCTCTTCCTGTCTATGGGCAAGGCTCAGAGTCTATGGGGGTGACCCTAACTGGGGTTCCTACATGCTGAGGATATGTAGCCTGAAGTGGCGACCTCCTATAGCCGGGTGAGACTTCCAGTGGAAGGAGGGGTCATCAACACACCCACAAAACCTTGGAATCAAAATTTGCCCTGTCATGGCTCTCTCCCATTAATACTCCTTAGTTGGTGGATGAGGTTTGCTGGGGAGGTAAACCAGAAGTGGGACATCATTTGAAATGAAACGAATGGAATGATTAATTAAAGATATATATATATATATATATATATATATATATATGGCCCTACTTTGAAGATGAAGGGATAAAAGTGAGCAGAGAACAGCCAACCAATGATTGACCCAACTTGAGACCCATCCCATATGAGAGAGCCAACCCCTGACATAGTAATGATACTCTCCTATGCTTGCAGATAGAAGGCTAGCATAACAGTCTCCTAAGGGACTTCATTCAGCAACTGATGGAAACAGATACAGAGAGCTGGAGGTGTCCTGTGTAAGAGTTGAAGTGGGGGTGGGGGCTGTAGAACTGATCCAGTTGGAGTGGTCAATAACACCACGTGAAAACTGACAGTGTAAATTAATCTGGGCCCACAGGCACTCACAGAGACTGAACCACCAACCAAAGAGCAGGCAGGGGCCTGATGTAGGCTCCCTACATATCTAGCAGATATGCAGATTGTTCTTTCTGTGAGTCCTCTAACACTTGGAGAGGGAGGCCTGTCTTACCTGGGTCTCAGTGGGAGAGAATGTGCGATTGGATGTCCAAAGGTAGGGTGGGTCCTCAAGAGGGTTTCCCTGTCTCTGAGGAGAAGGAATAATGAGGGGAGAGATTTCCAAGGGTGGGACTGGGAGGGAAGGAGGGTTGGAGGCTTTGATCAGGATGTAAAATAAATAAATAAATAAATAAATAAGAATAGAACAGGCTTTGAAGAAGTAACAAGCAAATGTCACAAAATAACATATAGTAGGATGGAACAAACACCATCACATCAAATCAAGGCAACCCAAGAGAAATAAGAGAGACCTAGGAGAAGGTACAAACTTGAGACACTCAGGAGTCTCATACAAGCGTTAAACCGGATGCTATAATATATATTGTTGCAATGTAAGTTATAGGATTCATCTCATGAAATAGGCTTTAAATCAAATAAGATATTGTGGATATTCCCACCACTGCTCTTACGTATGCTGCAGGCATGGCGAATTGTAGGTCAAGGGTTTTATGACTGGGACGGTGTATATGTGCCTGTTTTGGTAGCATGCACAGTACCTCCCCATAACAAGGACACTAGAACACAGGGGGAGAAATTCTAGGTAGGCGCCACGTTCAATGAGTTCTGTAGATATTACCTTCAGAAATGAGGCCTTGACTTACGTTTGCACACAGAGACCTACTTCCTTGGCAATAGCCTGAGTTGTTTAGGGGCTTCCATGAAACCCTTTGACAAACAACACAGTTAGATTGTACTGTTGGGGGAGCGGAAATATCCCCTGGATTCCGTTTCCCTCCCTGTCTGGAAACGTCGTTAGGATCACTTTCGTATATTTTAGGACGTTTTCAGTGTACTAGGTTTCCATGCCACTGCTCAAAAGCCCCCTCACTACTTGCTCTCTCTCCCTACATCCCCTTCCTCAATAACATAGCCCCTCACCATTCCCTCCTCATCTTCCTTTTCTCATCCTGCCCCTGTCCCCAGTCTACCCATAAAATCTAGCTATTTCCCCTCCTGGGGTTATCCATTCTCCACCCCACAAGTCTATTACTCTGTGTCTACCTTCTCTGGGTCCATGGAGTGTGCTTTGGTTACCATTTATTAAATGATTAAAATACACATATAAGCAAATATATATCATATTTATCTTTTCTGTTCTAGCTTACCTTACTTAGTATCATTTTTTTCTAGTTTCATCCATTTCCTTGCAAATTTCATGATTTTATTTTTAAAAGCTGACTAATACTCCTTTATATAAATATACCATATTAACTTTATTCATTCTTTACTTGAGAAGCTTTTAGGATATTTACATTTTCTGGCTATTCTGAGCAGAGCAGCAATGAATATAGTTGAGCAGGTGTCCTTGTTGAAGGATGAAGCATTCTTTGAATATATGCCCAAGAGAAGTATAGCTGTGTCTTGAGGAAGGTCAATTTCCACATTCTGAGAATCAACATGTTCATTTCATATGGCTAAATAAGTTGGTATTCATGCCAGCAATGGATAGTGTTTCTCTTATTCCACACCTTTGTGAGTATAAGCTATTATCTGTGTTATTGTACTTAGCTATTTTTACATTTGTAAGATGAAAACTTAAAGTAGTTTTGATTTACATTTACCTAATTACTAAGGATGTTGGACATTTATGTAAGTGCTTTTCTGCCATTTGTGTTTCCTCTCTCGGGAATTCTCTTTTCAAATAGACATACTGATAAATGGAATCAAGTAGAAGACACAGTCAGTAACTAACATACCAATGAACACCTGAAAACAGCAAGCATGGAAGAAATATTTCCTTTAAGAATGACAGGAATCCCAAACATAAAGCGGCATGATGGCTTAGGTCTGTTCAGTGCTCTGTGCACTGGTAAAAAGATAGCATCTTCAAGAAATGATGTTGGTCAGACTGGCTGCATAAAGAAAATGCAAATAGATCCATATTTATCATCCCGCAAAAGACTCAACTTCAAAATGATCAAACACCTTAACATAAAACCAGATAAAATGAACCATCTAGAAACGAAAGTGGAAAATACCCTTGAACTCTTTGGCACAAGAAAAGACTTTCTAAACAGAACTGCTGACAGTGCAGACAATAAGAAAGCACTCGAGTTGTTTATTTTAGTTATTCAATAAATGAATGTGATTCATAAACTAACCTTTTCTTTTTTAGAACACACACAGATAAAAAGATAGGCTTAGGAGGACGGAAAGTCATATTTTCTTATCATCACTTGTCCCTGTCGTGCCGCTTTACACTATGAAGCTGCCTTCAGCCTCTGACCTACTTCCTTTCCCTGGTTTGATTAATAGCATATCGGGAAAAGCTCCGACAAAGTAAGGCAAGCAGTACTTCCTCCTTGGGTATGTTAGAACACTTTCCTCTCCTCATCACAGATTTTAAGAATGTGAATAGTGAAGACATTTTTTTCTTTAAACAAACAAATAAACAGACAGACAGACATGTATATGTTTATTTGTGTACAAGTTTTCAGGTACATAGGTGCTCAATAAAATGTAAACCTGTAAAATGCATGACATAACTGTATTTTTCTCTTTTTTTTTAATTTTTAGTAGATATTTTCTTTATTTACATTTCAAGTATTATCCCCTTTCCTGGTTTCCCCTCCAAAAACCCCCTATCCCATCTCTTCTCTTCCCTGGTTCTTTGAGGGTCTTCCCTCCACCCACCCACCCACCCACCCACCCACCCAC
>JADRCD010227845.1:299-29980 GCA_019843815.1 Montemys delectorum
ACACACACACACACACACACACACACACACACACACACACACACACAGGACATTTTTTAAAAGAATGCAATGGTGGCAAAGGCATCAGCCAAAGAGTCATAATGAAGCTCTGAGAGGAGAGGGTGTGAATACACTCTGGAGGCCATGTTTTCTAGGAGAGTTCATTCTCCTATTCCATCAACACACCCCCAGGTTTTAAACAAATGAAGGAAACACAGTCATTTGTGACTCATTGCTTTTGTTCAAGGTTGTGCATTCTTTGTGGATCACCATGGCCATAGCTCTGTCACCACCAGGCTGGTCCCAGAGATATGTGAGGCTCACGTCCAAAGGTGTCCATACAATAGAGTAAAGGTAGCCTAGGGCTCAGGACTGCTGCAGCCTAGTGTTCAAGTCTGCTACCTGTGCTATGGTCCTACTCTGATCCTTCCGGGGAAAAAATATGTATCAGCTCTGTGGCCCCTGTGGACAGTCTAGCTTCTGGGAATGACAGGAAAAGGCTGTAGTCTTGGAGTAGAAGCACTGAGAGGTGAGGGTGGAGGCTACAAGGAGTGGAGGCCCTGCTGATGCACTCTTGCATTTATAGATACAACCTCCTCTGGACACACAGGTATGAAAGTCACCTTCCCACAGTCTTTACAGATACATGGTAGACAGATACATGGTGGCCTATTCATTAGGAGTTTTCTGGTCCCTCTCTTCAGACTGAGACACCTTCTCTACCACAGCTCCCAAGTGGTTTCCCTTTTTCAAGTGCAGCCAGTTCACATGGAGATGGGGCTCTATCCTTCTCTTCACATTTGGAGCCTTGCTGTCCCCCCATGAATCTAATATCTGCGGGAAAACCTTGCTTGTTGTAGAGTTACTTCATGATGCCTGTTGAATAACTGAGTGGTTATTCAACACACAGTGGTTGTTCTTTCACAAAGAAGACTCCACGCGGCCTTCCATTTATTCTGTGTTCACAGGACTCCCCTTAACCATGCCTGTGGCCTTTCATTTCAAACAATGTAGGAAAATGTTAGAATGGTTTGGACCACATCATTGCCTCATAGAAAGTAGACTAGCGTGTCACTTTGTGGTCTATCATACAAACTTCTTCTGCAGAGTGGCTGAGCTCTGAAGTGCTTCAACCAATCCCTTGTCATCACAGCACCTCTTATAGGAGCCTGGTTATAGGTCAGGGAATCCTAGGCTGAAAGAATAGGTGGTCTAGATAAAGCAAGAATGTTATATCCACAGGAGACACTTGGCCCTCAGCCCCAACATGAAACTTAGTAATTCAGATTGTCTTGAAGCCCTGTTGCTCACACCCCCATCTACACAGAAGCTTTCTCCAGAAGAAGCAATCAAAACAAGCATACTTCTTTTCTTTTTCTGTTGGTGGAAAGAGACTTTTGAGACAGGGTGTCACTATGTGGCCTAGGCTGGTCTCCAAAGTACACTTCTGCCTTTAATTCTGAGTCATGGAATTGCAGACATGTTCTACCACACAGTATCAGAATTAAGAGCAGTGTGTCATGAGTCAAAGTAACCTCCACTTTTATAGTCTACTCTGCTCTAGGAAAATGGGACGCAGTTTGAGGCACCAGGGGAACAATGGAGGCATGGGGAACAGACCTGGAGCAAGAGTGAGGTCAAGGTGTGTCTAAACCCTGGAAATCTCATCCTGAGACCAGCAGGAGTAGGACCCTTCCCCTCCCTACATGTCCCATGCCCTGACCTTGGCCCACACCAGAGGAGGTCAAGTAGCCTGGTAGCCAGGTTAAACTTCCTCTCTCCTTACAAGGTCTGGTCCATCCAAGACCAAGTGTTGATAGTAAAAGACACAGAAGGATGTCTTGGCACACAGAGATGCAGAGTTTCTTCCTGATTTTTCCCTCTTGGGGTATGGCAGTGTTGTACCTACCCACTCAGGGATAGAAGATGCTCAAGATGTTCTTTGTATTCCTTTCTGGAAGGTGGGTGACTAGCAGGTTTCACTCATCTAGCATTAGTCACTGGAAGCTTTGATTTCCAATCTGGCCTGCAACTATCTAAAAGCCTATTAGTAGATCCATCAAAAGTAGAAGCAGTGGGGATCTAAGCCTTCCCTGTGTTGTTAATAGACTATATATATATATATATATGTATATATATATATATAATATATATGTATATAATATATGTGTGTGTGTGTATCCATCTATCCATCTATCTCTATCTATGTATTTATGTATTTATGTATTTATGTATTTATGTATTTATGTATCTATGTATCTATCTATCTATCTATCTATCTATCTATCTGTCTGTCTGTCTATCTACCTTATCTATCTATCTATCTTATCTATCTATCTATTTATTTATCTATCTCATCTGGGAGCCTCTACTCTAGCCTTTGGCTTCCTTAAGAGTTCTGAGCTCAAGCTCCAGTCATGTTTCCTAGGGTCAAGGATTAGGAACACAGAGTATATGACTGCTTAGCATAGATGCCTTAGCTTTATAAAACCTATGTAAGATGTGTGGACTGTGGATGCAACAATTCCATTAGCAGTGTTTTCTCCACACACCACAAGTGTGAACTAGTTAAATAACCATGAGAAACTTATCAGAGGACCACTCATCACTTACACAGGAGAAAATAGAAGCAGGCATCCAGAGTGTTGTGGCTGCTGAGTGATGCTGGGGTTGTAGGAGACAGATTCAGGCAAGGGCAACATGAGAGGCCCGGGAAACTCTCACCTAGCAGCTTATCAGAGACATAGGTTTCTTTAGCCATTACTCAGAAACCAGCTCTCTTGAGAGATAGCACCATCCAGTTTGTTTCCCACCATCCCTGATCTTTACACCTAAGTCCTGCCACCTCCATACTGAGATCCAGATCTTCATGACAACAGAGTACCTTTAGCACAGTCCCAGGAGAGTCCCTGCTATCTCCATACCTGCCAGTCTGTGGCTTCCAGGCTGTGCACGTGCACATGCTTTTGTGTGTGTGTGTGTGTGTGTGTGTGTGTGTGTGTGTGTGTATGTGTGTGCGTGTGTCTGTCTGTCTGTCTATGAATATGTGTATGAGTGTACGTGTGTGTGTTGTGAATGTGTGTATGTATATGAGTGTGTGTTGTGAGTGTATTTATGTGTGTATATGAGTGTGTCTTGTGTGTGTATGTGTGTGTATGTGTGTGTGTATGTGTATGTTTATGTGTAACTGGTTGGCTAGTTGGCTTCTCATGGAAGTAAAAGCTTTTTCACATGCAGGATGGTTCTAATATCTGAGACCTACAGTGCATCTTCTGAAGAAGAAGAAGGTTTATGTGCTTTATTGCAGAGAGAGAGAGAGAGAGACAGAGACAGAGACAGAAAGAAAGAAAGAGAAAGAGAGAGAGAGAGAGAGAAATGGTTGAGCAATGGGTCTGAGGTGTATTCTGGAGGAAAGGCAAGATCTATGGCTCCCCTTTTTGCTGATGGAATACACCTTGCACAGCCTATCCTACCTGTACGTAGCACAGTAATCACCAACTTATTTTCTGTGATGTACTGAAGATGCGATACAGAGCAATGCAGCCCCAGCTCTCATCTCTGGGAAGACCTGGCAGCTCTCTGACAGGCCAAGTTTCCACTGTTGCAAAGTCTACAGAGCCTGTCAACACGGATGACTTTGAGAGAAGGTCACAGCCAGGATGCATTAGCAGGCTCATCCCTCCTCCACCCTGTGCCCCGTGCTCCCCTCTGCATATTAGATGACACCCCTTTAAACTGTTAAGTGCTGCTGTAGTTTTATCGGCCAGTCGCCAGCGGGCTCAGGGGAGCAGTGCTATCTCCTATGGCCGTGAAAATTGATATTGAACACGGGAGGAAAAATCTCACAAGCTGATAGCAATTAGCTAAAAAGGATCAGTGGCCCCATGATTCATCACACCGGGGAACCAAAGTCAGCAGGCACAGTTGCCAGGTCGCTGCCTGCTCTGCTTCTGTTTATAGGCATACAGGGTATGACATCTACTTCGCTGGTAGGACGGAAGCTCCTGCAGTCTGTGGCTGTCTTTTGTTGGTGAGGTTTGTAGAATATACTAGAGATGGTGGATGATGGCTGTCCACGCTGACAGAAATCACATTAAAAAGTGGTCACTGCTGTTCATGAGAACTTGTTGTGTGTCTATTTTGAGAAGGAAGTAATTTATGAATCTGGATCAGTAAGATCATTGCATCTGCATTATTAGTCAAGATAATAGTGCAAAGCTATCAGAGATATTGATTCCAGGATCATCATCGCTGTCATTCAGAGGGCCCTGTCTCTGAGCTACGGGATGGCGTGGAACTTGAAAGCCTTCTATCATTATCCTCACCACACCCGATAACACTGCACCAATGGCATCACATGCACACAGCACAACACGTGATGGTGAAGTTGTTTTCTGAAACAAAACTGTCTATGGGCTGTAGAGATGACTGCCAGTAAGTTGCTTGTAGCTTAAAAGCAAGTTGACTTACTTATGGACCAGACTTAAGAGCCCCAGCACTCAAGAAAAGAGCCGTGTATGCCAAAGGCCTACCTCAAGGAGGGAGAGATGGGGAATGCCTGGGGCTTGTTGCCTACCTGCCTAGCTGCATTTTTAAGCTTCCATTTATTGGGAGACCCTATCTTAAAATATAAGATTGAAAGAGATAGGGGAGGGCATCCAAGGTTAATCTGTGCTCCACATTTACCCTCACACATGAACATACACACACACACACACACACACACACACACACACACACACACACATACACACACCACGGGCATATAAGTCCTGTTAATTCTGCTGCCCTCTCTGAGATGAACTGACACACAATGTATTCAGTACTTATCACCCAGCATGGGTGACATGTTTTCTCAAAAATGTGATATGAGATATATTCCCCATCCTCCCTACCCAGTGTGCACAGGGAACCCTCGTTCACAGATTAAAATACTACTTAGTGTCCCCTTGTTACAAAATGCTACAGCTTCTATTTTTTATTTCTTTTTAAAGTAAAAATGTTGTTATCTTTTTATTTATTTATCTCTGGGTATATTCAAATTTAAGTGCAGGTGCCTGTGGAGGCCAGAAGATGAAATCAGAGCTGCAGTAACTAGAATTCAAGCCCCCCTAGTGTGGGTGCTAAAGCACAAAACACTAGAGCAGCACCTGCTCCAATGCCTCACAACTTCCTTTCTATGTACACATAATTTGTTCTTCTCATGGAGAACATGGACCACAGTGTATTGATCCCCAGGCATATGTTGAGAGATCCTGAAGGAGAACTCAGATTGTGAGCATATGCCTTTGAGCAGGCTCTCAGAGGAAGTTTCCTGATAATCTTACCATTATTCATACATTACAAAAACAAACAGTGAGTGTATTGGCTGGTTTTGTGTGTCAACTTAACACCACTGTCCCTTGGGGAAATGCCTCCACCTCCATGAAATTCAGATGCAAGGTATTTTATCAATTAGTGATCAAGGGTGAAGGGCCCAGCCCACTGTGGGTGGTGCCATCACTGGGCTGGTAGTCCTGGGTTCTATAAGAAAGCAAACTCAGCAAACCAGGGGATGCAAGCCAGTAAGCAGTGCTGCCCTTTCATGTCCTCTGCATCAGCGCCTGCTTCCAATTTCCTGCACTGTGTTAGTTCCTGTCTTGGTTTCCTTTGATAAGGAACAGCAGTGTGGAAGTATAAACTGAACAAGCCCTTTCCTCCCAAACTTGCTTCTTGGTCATGATGTTTTGTGTAGGAATATAAACCCTGACTAAGACAGTGAGCTTACAGCCTATTTATTCATCTTAATTGGAATATATAACTGAATGCACTCATATCTTTTGAAATGTGTGTGTGTGTGTGTGTTTGTGTGTGCGTGTGTGTGTGTGTGTGTGTGTGTGCGTGTGTGTGCGTGTGTGTGTGTGTGTTGAATGAAAAGCTTTTTTAGGAGTACAGATAGTATTACACCTAAGAAAACTGCTCACAATACCACTGGTGAATTCAAATGCATCATCTTTCCCACATCATAACAGAGTCCTGAACCTGATGATATGACAGGTAGTCAGTTTAAGGTCCTCTGCTGACGACTGTGCTTGGAAACTCCAGTAGAGCCTGTAGAAAGAAGCCTGTGGTGGCCATCTTGAGCCTTGCCAGAACCCATAGATTCCATGTGTCACGACAATGAGGAAACAGGGGCAGCTCTCTTCAACAATGAGCAAACCTTCATCTCCTTCATCCCCAGAAAAGCCTATGACTAACTTGCATACATTGGCTCTAAGCATGCAGACAGTTCATGCGTTGGTAATGACCCCATGGCTGCAGAGGCCCTTCTTGGATATAGTTTAAGAACAAGAGGAAGGAGTCTGAGAGCCAGGAGGCTTGAGGGGGATGAAGAGGAGGGAAGTGCCACAGATGAAGCATAGCAGGAGGAACGAATGCTGGTGTGGAGGCTGAAGGAGGAGGAGCAGGATGGGAAATGGGTACATGCTTCCAGGCTGGCTGTGGGCTCTAAGTTAAATTGAGAACACTGGAGTCTGCAGTGTGCTTTCAGGGGTGTAACTCCAGTCCAATGGCCTCTTTTTATGAGGACAGTGGGAGATGGAGACCAGCTTAGGGGGTGATTGTTGAGTTCACTAGAAGTGTCCCTCAGTTTGGGCTACAAGGGAAGAACTGTGTGAGGCACTAAACAGGGACTTCCCTCCTAGTGATTGCACTGACACTCTTGGAAAACTAAAAACCAAGAGCCAGGTGGAAATGACTGCAGTGGGGTTCCATAGATGCTTCATAGGTTGTTCAAGGAGCCCCTGAGCATCCTGTTAAGTATAGACTCAATTACATCCAATTTTGATTTAGCACAGTGACACTACTTCTTACTTACAACATGTTCACATTCTCTTAGGAATGAAAGAGATCTTTAGGACAAATCCCTCTCAGTTTGTCCATTTTTGAACATCATCCCCTGTAAATTGTGTCCTGATTGGTAGTCTAGCCACAGCAGAAGCACCTTTAGAATCAACATCCATCTACCTGAACCCTCCTCTCACTCAGCTGTCCCACCATGCCCCAAGGATTGCCAAGTGTTTGTGGGCCCCTAGTACTGAGCATTCCAGGAGAATTGCTAAGTGGTTCATTAGGGGAGACCCAAACTAAGAGCTCTGACACCTTATCTCTCTCCCTCCTTTGCCATACCTGTTCCTGTTTTGGACAGATGACGTACTTTTTTCATACCCCCTTTATTTGGATTTGTGAACCATTTCCTCCCCTCAGCGAAACAAAAGCACCCTACAAATGGAGAGCTTATCTCTTCAGATGTGCTTCAGTTAGAGTATCCTGTGGTCATCCTGTGTCCCTGGTCTCAGCTGGAGGAATTCTACCCACATCACACAGGGCCCAACAAGATCACATTTCAGGCAATCTGGGAGACCTGGGGGGAGGCATCTGGCTGCGCCCTTCCTTGTGCCTTACATGATGTTCGGCTGTTCAGCATCTGTGCCACTTAGGACAACAAGTGCTTAGCAGGCCACACTTCAAACTGCTGAGGGCTCACGATTCTGCGGTGAGAAAACAGATCCTTGTATCCATTACTCGGAACTTGATCTCTTGACCTTGCCTCTGAAAGTCAAACAGGGAAGTACCAGTCTGGAAACTCCTACAGGGAAGGAAACAGCTCTGCTAGCTGTCAGCAGACAGGGAAAGAAGAGCTCTTCTCCCAGATAGCATGGCTTCTGATGCTGCCCCCATTGTGATCACTTTGACCTTGATGAGATTATTACCCTCCCACTGAAGCCAAGAGCCTAAAATAGCAATGATGATCACAGATTCTGCTGATGAAGCCTAGGTCCACTGCACACACTGAGGGAGGAGGAATTCCTCACTAAGGAATGAGGGTATTGAAATAGGGACTCAACACCTCTTTTCCCCACCACATATTCCTGACACATGACTGTGGGCTGGCTTGTTCACTCCCCTTACCCCATTACTCTCATGCCTTCTGCACCCTTGTATTTGCTTATCTTGGGCACTGGCCATTATTTTCACTGGACATAAATCAGTGTACTAGTCCCCTAGCCCTAAGGTGCAAAAGGCTCAGAGCCAAGGCTTGTGCTTGAGTACTGGCTTCAATAATGGCTGAACACTGGGCGTTGTAGAGTAGTTGCTGCTGTAGTGTCTTCCTGTATGAAACTAATTGACATTGGTAACGTCTTGAAACCTGTGGCAAACATGAGTGCATGCATTAATGCCCCATGATGCCTTATTCTTTTTCCAATTGTGTGATATTACAGTGAGTCCCAGCCTTGCCAGTCCAGTCACCCCTCTGTTTTAATTCTAACCAGGTGGACAATGGGATACTGGGAATAGAGAGGACAGCTACCTGGTCCTTTGGAAGGTCTAAGTCAGAAGACACAGGCATTGTTGTGGCTTCGAACTCATCTCAGACTGGGAATCCTCTGGGACTTGGAGCTGCATGCACTTTCCACCACTATGGGGGCATCGGCTCTGCTCACGGCCAGGAAGAACAAAGTGAATGCCTGTACTCCTTTTTGTCTTCTTCGTGAGTTTTCATGCTAGAAGACCATGCAGGATTGACTTACCCACCACATGTGGAGATGACTCATCCAGCCATACATCACTTCTCCCTGCATCACTTCCACTAAACAAAGCACCCAGCCTCACAGTGTCCTAGCCTGGTACCCAGCTGTCAGCAGATGCATTTGGAGACTACCTGCTCAATCCTTTTAAAGTCAAACACAAGATGCTTGCTCCTGCTCACTAGGTGTGGGGCGTGTAGTCACTGTGGGAGCCACCTCCAGTCTGCTCTTGCCGAAATAGTGACTGTTAACACAAATTTGTCCTTAGAGAGGGGCATGGGTACTTAGTATTGTCTCCTAGGCATGAACCCCACATGATACTCAGGAAGCTTTCTTAGTGTCAGATGGGGCATAGCAAGAGATTCTGCCTTGCTTTTTCTAAGTAGTAAAGAGGGCTGGCCACCTGAGGTAGTCTGACTCTTCACTTACTTCCTTGGTCATTTGTCTTAGTACCTTGTCAGCTTATATTACTGTGTTGCTATCCTTACATTCCTATCACCCAGGGCTACAGTGTGGTGACATGGGTCAAGAGAAGGCCTCTTCTGCTTTTGGAGGTCAGGAGTTCCCAAGTAAGGTATCCACGGGCCACTCTTTCTCCATAGCTTACTGGGGAGGATTGTTTGCCCTTGCCTGCCTGGCTCCAAAAAACTCTCAGGTGGTCCTATGCATGTGGCTGTGTCCCTTTGTCTCTGCTACATTCTCTTATAACCTTCTGTCCTGCATATCTCCTTCTGTGTCTTTATGGAGTTGGGTTTAGATCTCATGTACACAAGCCCAACATAACTTTACCTTAGAGTTTAACTTAGGTATACCTTGAAATATGACTTTTCTAAATAAGCCACAGGCACTAGTTTTGTATATTCAGACTTGGACAGACACATCTTTTTGACACTATCACTCAATTCAACTTTAAAGCCATTTAAGGAATGGGGTAAAATTGAACAAATTTCTCTGCAGGGAGGTAAGGGGGCACAGGCAATTTGTTCCCACTTAATTCTATAAAGTGCATTATCAGGAGCCAGGAGACAGAAGGGAGAAAGGAGGCAGGTGAATCCTTCACAAAGGCTTTGTGATTTATTTAATTCCTGCACAAAGCCCATTGTGCACTCTACCAAGCCTTGTCTTTATTTTGTGAGTTTAACACAAGGTTCACATAAATCATGGAGAATGCTCATCCTGTGTGCTGATCTTGCAGTGCCAATAAGCCTTGCAGTAAGAGAACTGTGATGGTTTGGGACCTATATTTATTCCATAGCTTTAAATAAACAATGCAGGGAAGTCCTGGGACCTTGTACAAACACTCAGCTTTCCATACACAGGGAGCCCTGTCTTCCTGATACCATTTTTACCAGGATGTAGACTATTTCACTTGTAAGCCTTTCTCTTGCATCATCAGAATGCCTACAAAGACAGAGCTCTGTCTGTGAATGAACAGCTTAGACATCCCCAGTTTCACACCACAGAGCCAGTGTGAACATCTGACTTGTGTCTATTTAATACATCAGACTTGTTAATTACATCAGACTCAGGTCTCATGTAATACTTCACGTATTTGCTGAACATCAGCTTGTGAGGAGTGAGTGATGTGGGTGGAAGTTGGCTTCAATGTTAGATCCAAGAGCCACTTGTGACTGCTGTGGCACAGAGAGAGTCAGAGTATGGACAAGTATTCAGTCTGGGATGCTAAAGACTGGACAATGCCCCAAATGCATACACTGAAATCTAGTCTAGGCGCCTAAGTATGTGATATCACGCTGATGCTCCATCCTTGAGATGCAATTATTCAGATGGTGATGCCCTATTCTGGAAGACTTCCTCATCCTATATATCTAATATCCTCATAAAAAGAGCAGAAAAGAAAAGAAGAAAGAGATGGACAGAGGGACAGTGTGCTGAAGACAGGGAAAATCAGAGTGGAAGGCATGCTAGCAATTGACAGCCACCCCAGCATATGGGGGCAGATGAGCACAGATTCTTTTGCAAAACATTAGAAGGAGCTGGATACACCTTGATTTTGATCTTGGTCTTTAGCCTCTCATTTTGGAGAGAGTAAGTTTTGTCAACATGGAACCTGCACTTCTGAGGGTCACCCAGTTTGATTTGTTAAGTGCCCCCAGAATACCACATAGGCAGTGATATGACACTGGACATATTTGGAAATTGGTAGGCAAATATACTGCACAGCTCTGAGAGAGAGAGAGAGAGAGAGAGAGAGAGAGAGAGAGAGAGAGAGAGAGAGAGAGAATTTAACACTGTAATCACAGTGACGAGGACACTATTCACATTAGGAAATAGCGAGGAACACTTGTAATTCAGTACTCTCTAGTGCCAGTATTGTCATGATATGAAAGTTTAGAAAAAGTCATATACATACTTTTGTGGATGTGTGTACACTACAGACCAACATATCTTATTAATCTAGACACAACCCCCTAAACAATACTTTATCAAATGGAAGCCAGCAACGTGAACACTGATCACAAACCCATGATAAGTGGGCCCATTCTAGGAATATTAGGCTGCTTCAATATTCTGAAGTAGGTCACCATAATGTACCATGAAATGGGCTAAAGAAAATGATTAATATTGATTAATGTGGTAAAATAATAGGCAAAGTTGGGAAGATGTCACAGTGGGTAAAGCACTTGATAGACAAGCATGAGGGCTGAGTTTCAATCGCTACTAACAATGTCAAGGTAGGCATAGTGGGATGCACCTGAAATTCCAGAACTTTGAAGGCAAGATGGGAGGCACAGATAGGAGAAACAGGAAAATTCTCAGTAGCTCACAGAGCAGCCAGCCTTGTAGGTTCCGGGAGAAGACTAAGAGACCCTATCTCTAACAAAGTAGGAGGTGAGAACATGAGGTTATCCTTTGACCTCCACCTGCAGAGCAGGGCGCACATGCATTACACTCAGACACATGGTTGCACACACATGCACAAACATACAGTCTTTCACACAGAAAGATGTAAAAGAAAAATATTTACCAAAATTCAATGGCCACCAAAAAAATAGTCTTGTAGACACAGATACAAATTGTTAACACATGACCCTATTGAGAGAAATGTAACATTTTGAACCAGCAAGCTGTAGAGATGGAAAAGGTAGCTTATAGTCCAACTCTAGAGATATGAGCACAGGACAGAGGGTGCAGAGGAGCTGCAAGTTGGCTGCAGAGATGACCATGCCTGAGTGTTGACTATGGTGGATGCTTGGAACTCACTGTGGTGTAATGGGGATGACTACACTTCAGAGCAGAGGAGACCACTGAGCTCAGGTGCTGTGTAACTGGTCGTGTAATAAAAGGGATGAAGCCAAGTTGGTATCACCAGCATATGGTAACTTTGCATGTCCTATTTATTTATAGTGTAAATAAAGAAAAGAGAAGAAAAGGGAAGGAGAGGGGAGGGAAGAAGGAAAGAGAGGATAGGAGGGAAGAAGAGAGGAAAGAAAGGGAGGGAGAGGAGAGGAGAGTGGAGGAGAGAGGAGAAGAAGAAGGAGTAGGAGGGTACAGGAAAGGGGAAGCAGGAGAAAGAGAGGATGAGGAAAGTAGAGGGGTAGAAGTAGAAGAAGAAAAATTATGAGTTAAAATCAACACACAAACAAATAACAACCTAAAGAATTTAAACCATATGTATCTAGAGATATAAGCAAGAATATCTAGCAGAATATTTATGTGTGTGTATATGTGTGATTGTGATTGTGTGTGTGTGTGTGTGTGACTTTGTAATACATGTTACACTATGATACATGAGCCATTCAGCCCCACACAGTGATACACAGGTTAAATGTTTAGGAGATGGTTATCAGATATGGAACATAGAAGAGAGTGAGCCTGGGAAACAGGAAGGAAGACAGAACAGCTCCAACATAACCTTTAAGGAATTTTATTTCTTTCAAAGCCCTGAAGCAAATGCAGGAAAATATGATTTGGAAGTGAGCAGCTGACACCCTGTATCATCTCTATGTCTCAGTATGTTTCTTTCAGGTTAAAATATTTTACTGTTGACATGAGGGTCAGCATACAATAAGGTGCCATCCCAGCAGTGACCAGTCAGTTCTGATCTGACTGAGGGCAGCAATTGGTGCCTGGACTGAGCAGGGAGTGAAGAGGTGTGCAGCCAGGCTTGTAGTGCTACTGAATTTTACTTAGAAATTGAGAAGTTTGCAGCGGTTTTTTGACTCAATGAGACAAAGCAAGAGTGTCCATGAGGAAGGGCTGGCTTGTCCCCACAGCTTTTGGAGCAGTCAGTGATGGACAGACCGCTTTCATCCTCCTAGGGTATTGTAGTGTGCCATTACAAGTGTGAGGAGGACTTCTGTGCAGCCTCTGCTGGTCACTGAGGAGGCAGAAACCCTTGTCCTGCAAACATGTGATGCAGGCTTAAGCTGGGCACTTGTTCTCATCCCATTCGCTCTCCTGCATAATAAGAATGAGAGAATACAGCCGAGACTGAAGCACAGAGACCACAAACCAACATGGTGGGGTGCAAGGCCCTCCTTGTGGTCCATGGCACCATGACCTGGGGTTAGCATCATCCTGGGGAGCACACCCTTGGTTAGACATCTTCTAACAAAGAGAACTGTGCTTTGGGATCATGAGCTGTTGTCTGTAGGATTTAGAAAGTGTGAGCCCTTCTTGTTTTAAATCAAAATGAGCTGTGCGATGATTGCACCATGGAGATGCTCCAGGTGAAAGCAAAGTGAGTCTGGGATCCAGGTTCTCCATGACCTGCTTGCAGCTGGATTTACTGTGCCAGAATCCTGGCCATCAATGTCACACCAAATATGGCACACCTAACATAGGATAGACAGTGTATAGCAAGGCTTGCTAAAGCATAGCTAGAGTTCAACCCACCATGTGGCTCATAATGGATGCAGCCCACACAGGGTAGCACACATGTACAGTGTGGCTCACAGAAAGTACAGCACACTGTAGCCCATAGGAGGTGCAGTGTAAAGAATAGCCCATGAAGGTGCAGCTCACACTGCCACACAGCACCTCACATACATGTAACTCATAGGCTGATTCGATTGGTTAGGCAGATTCCAGTCTGGTTGCTGTTGGCCTGTGAAGTTAGATAGCCCTGTGTACACCCAGAGGCACTTTCTGAATTGTAGAGCTCTTGCAGTCGTTGAAGTAAATACACACAAGTCCTGCTAAATTAAAGCAGACATCTCTACCTCCTGTGGTTCACTTTGCCACCTGCTGCTGGGCTGAGTTTGACAAATATGCAAATGTGTATCTATTTGTAGCCACATAGTAAACTTCATAGGGTTGAGATCGTCTGATCAGAAGGTGTGCAAAGGATTCTGGGTGGAAGATTAAGGGTTTGCCCTAAGAGTGGGATGTTTCTGGTATTAGCAGTTCTGAGGGAGATTTAAATAAGCAAACCTAGGGAGAGAGAGTGGACACTTTATGGCTGGGCACCTGAGCTTGCCAGTGGAACTCTAAGCAGACAAGAAGCAAAGACCCTTTTCTAGAACCCTGGCAATGCAGCCACAACTAGGACTCCATGGATAGGCAGCAGAACAGAGTGACCAGATACACTCTTGAGTTTGGCCTGGACTCAGCAAGCCTGAGAATCAAGAGAAGAGGCATTACACAGACTCCTGGGATGTGGACCTGGTTCCAGCTTATAAGGAAGGAGAAAATGGGGACAAGCATGTAACAACTGATAATGAGCTCACAGTAGCACTCAAACTACAATGGACAAAGGAGTGCATCCTGTATCTACAATTATGGCATGCATCTCCGTATGCAACCCCAAGAGTAGACCCTTAGACCCAGGGAAAAGTTTGGGAACAGGAAGCCAACTAGAGTGGGGTGAAGATCTCATGGAGAGGGGAAAGAGTCCAGGAAAGGCATCTTGGGGGTCAGGCCACAGTGACAAGAAGAACCAATCCCATCCTTAGGACCCAAGTGGCAGGCTCACATGTGCCCTGCTCAAGATTCTAGGAAGCCCCAGTGTTTATCCATCACCCTTGCTCATCTTTGTTTGGAGGCTGCACATATGAAGTTTAACTGAGCTTGTTCCCGGGGGACAAAGGACTCTAGGCTCCTAGTGACCTGCAAAACAAAGCTCTGGACTCTCAGAAAATATAACAGCTAGGGAACAGAGACGGGACACCAACAGCAGTGGCTTCATGGCACAAACTCAATGTGGGCCACAGTACAAGAGAGTTCCATGTTGCCTCCAATGTTCTCCTTTGCAGCTTGATGCTGGAGAAACATGCATTACAATATTTCTAACACTCCTGGCAGCATAGGGAAGACCTGATCAGGAGTTTGAGATGGGTTGAGGGAACTGAATCTATCTGGGTAGCCTTTGAGTCAGTTAGAACCATGGGAACAAATCTCTGCCTGGCTAGTGAACCAGTCAGTGCCTTTATTCTTGCAGCAGATGATGTCAGCCTATGGGAAGGACTTGGTGTAAGTCTGAGTGAGGAATGAAGGAATGCACAAGGACATAAATGTAAGAATGGCAACCACAGTCTGGTGGCATCGAGTAATCGAATGAAGCACTTCAGTGTGTGTTTTAGGGCCATGTATGGGTCAGCCCTTGGCCAACCTTTCGAAATCTGATAAGAATTTATGAGAAAGAGCTCCATTTAGTCCCTTGGGGTAGTGTTGAGGATTGTTATATCTCCTGTTAGCATAACCCCTTCACATGGTGTCATGTTATGAAAGCCCCCATAGTTAGGCATGTGTCATATGTCAAAAAGAAGCTAAAGTTGACAGTACTCTCTCACATGATAGGGTATTAGGCTCAACAATCTTGATTGCCTGCTGTTTATAGCTAAACAGGCCACGGTCTGGCTTAGGAGTGATAAACAATACAGACAACTTCAAAAACATATGCTTAGGATAACAGGAGGGCCCAATTCTGGCTGCTCTGATGGCTCCTATACTCAGTGACCTTTTTATTTTTTCAACTGCAGACCTTCATGAGCATCTATAAATATAGTCCTGAGTGAGGGACACCTGTGAGCACTTCTCATAACTTTTGTGAGGGGACAAATTCTTGTCAGATGTTGTCTGAGAAATCAGTGACGTTCTACCAATCCATCAGCTTTGTGCCTGTTTCCTAAGCCCATCTCCTCAGGGCTGCATCAGTGACTGACAGGCCAGATGACACATATTTCCACCAAAGTGCAGCTAAATGGAGGTTGTTCGACAGTATGGAATACAGGAATGCTTGAACACTGCAGTTGAGGAATGGTATGCACTGGTGTTACCTCCAGTCCAGCTGGAGTCCACACTATTTTGCTTCCAGTGACTGGTGCCTATATTTGAGCTCTATTTGGTAGCTGAATATCTGTCCACATTCGTAAAGACTGTTGACATTTGCCATGAGTTTAGATTCTGATAGACAGATGTTCATCAGGTTCTCCAAGTCCCTCAGCCATACATGCAGAGCTTGCTTGGAAAATGTGGTCTTCATGCAGCTGTGTCGTCACTCTGTGGGGATTATACATCACATCTTCATGCTGCAGAGAAATCAATAGCTAAAATTCCTTAGCTCAGCCTTTCATGGGGTTGTTAAGCTCTATGGCTCTGCTGATGCTAGTAACAAGACTGGAGGTTCCAACATCAGCAGCAGCAGCAGCAGCAGCAGCAGTAGTGTGTGTGTGTGTGTATGTGTGTGTGTGTGTATGTGTGTGTGTGTGTGTGTGCATGTGTTACTTTATATAGGTGAATCTTGCTTCAGAAAGAGACTGCCTCCTGGATTCTGAGACTAGGGGCATTCCATTTCTACAATTTGTCATACAATGTCCATGTCTGCACCATTAGAGAAGGATCTGAGCCCTGAGGACCCCATCTGTCTTCCCCTGGGTCGAATGTGGCCAAATCCTGAAGCATTCTCACATATAAACGTATTTGCAAGTCCAACATGGAAAAGACTGTTAGGACATCAGAAGAGAAGTCAACCATGATACTTGGTGACCTCTTCCCCTGCACCTGAAGCTTCCCTCATGTTTTTCTTTTTGATACTGTTCCTCTGAACCTTCATCTCTATCCATAGTCCATGATATGTATGGCACTTGCCCATCTCTCCCAGTTGTTCTTGCTCCCCCATCAAACCCTATGGTTCTTATCTCCCAAATTCCCCTACATTGGAGGAACATCTTCCAATGGCAAAGTAACATTCCTTGTTTTATTTTTCTCTCTTAAATTCTGTGCTTCTTTTCCAGCCAGCTGAAATCACCATCCAAAAGCTTGCATCAGGACCAACCATATTCTAGTAGTTCTGAAAACCAGTATTTTCTAACAAGCTTGAGGTGTCAGAGAACCTTCTAGTCTGTGGTCGATGGGCTAAAAGTCCTGATATATCACCCTATGACATTGTCTTCTACGAAGTTCACATTGCAGTCTAATTAGCAAAATTATGCCACTGTGTTCTTACTAAGTTCACAATACTGTGTTGGGCCTCAGTCATAGCTATCTCTGGCTGCATATAGTCATGACTGGACACACGGGATGCTCCCATTAAAAGTCAGACACAGAAACCTTCTCCCATGCCACTGGGGCCCCTGTAATGTTCAAATATCCTGTCCAGTCTCCAAAAACCCACCCAAAGTGTGTTTTTCTACATTTTCTTCATCCTACTACCAAGCACAGACCTATTCTGGAAAGTTCCTTTTATCCTTGAGGAAAGCAGTTGCCTGTGATACTTGCTCACACTGGTAAGAGTCATTTTCAGTGTTGACTTCAATCGCTCTGTGCCCAGAATGCAAACAGTGATGGTTTTCATCTATCCCCAGGGAAGATTCCACCCATACTCCTATGAGAATGATGACAATATTTCCTGTGTGCTCTAAGCCTCCCATCTCTCGACATGGTGAAGAGTTTGAACCTGCACTCACCCACACATTCTTTTTCAGGAGACAACATCCCAGGGCTCTTGACATGCAAGCCCCACTGCCATAATTAAGTCTTCAGTGAATTGTGCTCAAGACAGATAGCATGGGTAAATGCTTGACAAATTTCCACTCGTCTTCCAATAAGGCCCTGTCCCCATCTTCCAATAAGGCTGATGAAACCTGATAAAAAAACGCTTTAGTGGAATCAAAAGGCCCCCAGGCTAAGTGGAGCCGTATCTTCTGAAATTCCACATTCAGCATCGTCTATATTGGAAATATTAAAAAATTCATATATAGTGAAATGATAGATACTTATGTCACTATTTTAAAAAAGTTATTCTGATCGAGCTGTCCTTGGCTCCTCCACAAGGACACACTTTCTGGATATATGAAGATGGCTTTATTGACCTACTGTCGTGCAAACGCATGCTCTGGGCAGAGATGGATCTCCCCTGGACTGTCTGTATCCCTGTACCTCTGCTGCTTTGCAAATGTGTGAGGATAAAACAGTGGAGTGCTCTAGGGCAGTGATGACTGTTACAGGTGATGGCACGGCACAGGTCAGGTAGCCCTCATTCCGATGCAGTGATGCAGTGTTGACCCTGTGCTACTTCCACAGTGAAGCACATGTCTGATAGTTGTTCAACTGTCCTGCAGCCTGCCTCAGGTGGGTTGAAGATCAACAGGGGCTCTGGCTGCCCTGTGACACCCTTACAGATAGAGAGTTGTTTTCTACCTCACTATTCATCCATGGGAAAGGAGAACATCCTTGTTGAGGGAGTCCATGATGCTGCTGTCCTGTGGGTGATGGCCACAATCTTTCTGTACCCCATACAGTTGCCCAGTGTATGTATGCGTGGTCATAGGAAAGCCATACATTTACAGCAGCCTGGTTGGTATGTCCATGCGGTGGTGATAGGACCATGATGAGTGCCTTCCTTCATGAAGCACTCAGAAATGAAAAATGAATTTGAAAATGAGTCTAAGTAGATACTTCTACACTGAGGATCCCTAAACCTATGCTCTGGTGAGTTGATGGTAGAGTCACCATATGGAGGATGTTGTCTCTGAGCAAGCACTGGTCAGCCCTTCCTGAACCTTGCATAGCATTCTGCTCCTCCATAGACCATGACTCCCCTCCTTTATGCACTGAGGGACAGGTGCTCTTAACACCACCATCTCCTGAGCCTCTTTCCACTCAGCCTCTCAAGCTGCACTTGCTCTGCTGCCAGCTGCAGTGGGCTCCTGGGATCCCCTCCACACACAGAGTACATGTGATTATTTCTCTTTGTTACTCTTGTCATCCCTAGTCTGCCTGCCCTGTGGGTACAGATGGCAGGCCACCATTCACCATTCAAAACTTATTCCCAAATGCCATCTGTCACCCTTGTCTGAGTGACCTGTTTCTGTACTCTCTCTTTAGATCTGCCCTCTGACCACCGCTGCCTCTGCCCTTGCTGTTCAGATGACTCTGACCTTCAGCACTACCTGCCATCCTCTTCCAAGGCGTGTCTCTGCCTACTTGTTTCTCTATATAATTATACACCATTCTACAACTTACTGCCCAGTAGCTTATAAGCCCAACAAGGAAAGGTGAAATATCTGAACATATTCTGAACATGTACAATCCTGGTGCCATTAATCATGGTCATGACCTGTTGGATGACTGAATGGTTGGCCTCAAGGTGAAGATATGTGTATAGGTCAGCTCAGAAAAGAGGATTGGGGCTTGTGAGGGCATGTTTTTAGGTCTGGGATCTTAGCACCACTGGCAGTCTATGGGGACACAGGCATCTAGAAGTTACCATGAGAAAGTCAAGCTCTGCTAATACAACAGCATTTTCTTAACAATCCCTGCTACAGGACCTCAGGAGCAAAGCAGACTCCTTCAAGCAATGGGTTGTTGAGTGTTGAACTTCACACACTTATTGCATTTGTTATGTTGATGGTGGAGGCACACTTATATCTCCCCCTGCTGAGGTTACATCCACTGCTTCTGGGGAGCCTACCTTCTGCATCTAGGAGCCTGCTGGTCAGGGTACTGCTCCAGGATTCTAAATCTGGCTGGACACTAGGCAGGCCTGGTCCCTCCTATCTGAGATATCTAACCTTTGATGTCTACTCTTCCATGGAACCTTAATATGGATCTGTGTGTAAGCCTCAGCTCTCTAATAAAGAGGTCACCTGTGCTGATGCCTGTGGACCAGGATCCTATGTGACTTAGTCTCTAGGCTTCTGGGAGTGACTTATCTGTGTGTTTATGCATTCTTCTACTAAATGAAGAGCTCTGGCTTTTTGATAACTGTGTGGTGCCTCAGGCTCTCCTTTATATTTCCGCTCCTTGTTGTAAAGAATTAGTGCATCTAATAGCCGTGCCCTGTTTACTGCACATTGACTTCACTAGTACCAACTTGGGGCCTGAGAGATGGCTTCGTATAGCGCTTACCACACAAGTGTAAAGACCCAATTCAAACCCCAATAACACATGTAAAAGCCAGACCTGGAAACATTAGCCCATAATTCCAGTGTTCCTGAGGCATGATGGGTACTTGAGACATCAGAACCCCTGAAGCTTACAGGACAGGATAGCTAACCCGGGGTACACATCAGTGAACCAAAGAATGGGATCCTTCTTCAAACAGCGTGGCAGATGGGAACCAACAGCCAAAATTTTCCTCTTATTTCTACTTCTGTATCGTGTGCACCTTCATACACACACACACACACACACACACACACACACACACACACACACACAGAGATGCATATATAAAATAATTAGATAAAGAGAGAGAGATCAGTAGATAGATCATAGATAGATAGGTGATGGATAGATGATGATGATAAATAGATGGATAGATAGAGACAGACAGACAGACAGACAGACAGACAGACAGACAGATACGTGGTGCAAGTTTTGACATGTGCTTAAGTAAAAAGGAATTGTGTCTCTACCTCTCCCTAGTGAATGGATTCTATTACTCCAAAAGCCCAGGAAACGTTGAACAGTAGCTTACTCCCAGAAAAGTGGCACATGGCATGTGAACATCACTCTGGTATGGGTGTTACCAGGGAATATAATATGTATTGAACCTAATTTGTATTTTAAGTATAAATACTACACTGAATGCCCAAGCATGTGCGCTGCAGCCTGCCCAACTAGAGGACATGTTGGGCATTCACTCCAAGTTTCCAAGGTCATTTTATGGTCACATAATGTCATGAAGGAATGATGTCAAGCCACTCTTGGAAACCTTGGAGATGCTTAAGAGTATATGGGCTTCAGAGGAGAAAGTAGGAGCCTTAACTGTGACTCCATGAAATCCTTCCAGAAATGCCTTCAGAAATCTGTTTGCTTGTGTGGTTTCAACAAGACACCTGGGGCTTCATCATGGATTCTGGGCTGAGTGGAAGAGAGATGAAGATGTGAATTAAGGAATTTAGACTCCTACCTCCCGTAGCTCCCAGAGCTATTCTGGCATTCTGATGAGAACACCCTTAGTTCCTGCAAGTTGAAACATGAGGCACTCTGGCTTCACAGACATGTAGAGAGATTTCTAGATTACAAAAAAAACACAAGACTTTGATGAGAGCCTACAGCTAAAAGCTCACCCAAAAGTCACTAACCTCAGATCAAAAGACCTGCTGTATAGAGACAGAAAAACAGAACAGAAGGGGAGGAGAAAAGGGGTTTGGAGAGAGACACACAGAGGAAGAGAGACTGAGGGAAAATAGAAGAAAGAGATGGAGACGGAATATATAGATGTGGATGGAGCTGGAGAGAGAAAGAGCAGAGCCCTGAACTTATATACCCCTTTAAAAGGGCTTCACAAAAGAGGCTCAAAGTGGACCCCAGTGGAGCTCACTCTTCAAGTTGACTGACTCTCATGGTCCTAGTCTCAGAACATTTGAGAATGTCCACAAGTGAAAGCTGATGTCCAACTCATACAAACATGGACAATTTAAATTTTCGACACACAAAACACTGGGTGGCAGGTCTCAAATGAGAAGGGAGTGATATCATAAACACCAATGGATTTTACTACAGGGTTCAGGGAGAACTACTTGGGCTGGTTATAACTCACACTCAGACCATGAAAGGAGACAATCTCTACTTTCTTCCAATGCTTAGGCACTTCCCTTCAGAGTTATGTGGCTAAGTACTGTTCCCTCTAGTCCCCAGGTTCTTTTGAGGCAGCTGTTTTAGGTAAAGGGCCTTTGGGGTTCTAAATTGAGGATTAAGACATACCTATGACATATTTTAATATTATTTATCCTTTCGTGACAAGTGACAGAGTGACAGTGAGACTTAGATCTCAACAGGTGTGTCTTGTTGGACACACCTTAGAGATTCAGAGAATTCAGAGAAGATGTCTGAATGGCTCTGGAAGACAGAAACAGAGTGATGTTACTATGGACCAGACAACACAGGGATCTAGAGGAGAGATGAGCCAGGATCAGTGTTTTCTGGAGCTTGTGGAGGAAATGAGGCTATTCCTGATTGATGGCCTTCTGAGCTAAAGGGAATAAATAATATCATTTGTGCTGCCTAGTGTTCAATGGTTTGATATGAAAAACATATGAAATCTGCCTAGCAGGTTTCCTCCAAGCATATACAACTCAGAATAACAACTCTAAACATTGAGTCCTGTATTAGTTATGTTTCTTATTACTGTGGTGAAAACATCCTGAGAGAAGTAGCTCACAGGAAGAGAGGTGTGCTGGCTCACAGTCTGAAGAGGTACAGTTCATCTTGGTGGAAGAGGCATGGCAGAGTTCATGGTGGTGAAGTCATATTGCTGGGACTCCTCACATCACAGCTGATCAGGAATCAAAGAAAGGGAAATGCATGCTCTAGCTCTCAACTGGCCTCCTCCTGTTTTTTGTTTGTTTGTTTGTTTTTGTTTTTTTTTTCAGTCTGGGACTCCAGCCATGGCAGGCTGACAACCCATATTTAGGATCAGTCTTCTCTCTTTAGTTAAATCTATCTGGAAATATATCCAAGGTGAGCCTCATGAATGCCATCAAGCTGACAACTGAAACAAAACATCATTGATCCTTAGCACACTGTGGCTATGTTGTCTGTTTAAAATGACTGAATCAGGCAGTGACTGGAAGGAGACTGGCCATTACTATTGGAGAACTCAAGTTTGGATCCTATAAAAGAAACCCTGCTTCTGGGTTAGTGAGTAAGCATCCCTTTTATTTGTTAAAGGAGGGTATACCTTCCAATGACCTGCACCAAACTGTCTGAATTATGGTCCCCAACTAACCAGAAAGTTCACAGGTATGTGGACCTCTACATAATGACTCATGACCAGCAAAAACCACCTGCCCCAATCTCTGAGCCCTGTCTTCTTGGTTTTCTCTCTTCTTCAGCTAACAATTGCTTGACATCCTTTGCAAGGGACAGAATATGTCTATGAGGCTACTAACAGTCCAATCTGGATGGTAGCTTCTGTGAGGATGACATGTAGTGAGCACAGACTCTTGGGACAGATATACAGAGGCCTCTTTGTGCAAGACACCCTTGACAGACCATCTTTCTGGTAACTTCTGAGATTCTGATAATAGTTAAACTACTATTGTCTATCACAGACAATCAGAAGGACTACTCCCTGCCTCTATTCCATCACAGAGAGACAATCATCAGGAAAACATCCCTATCTCTATTCTACAGTCATTTGTGACATATCTAACCCAATGGTTAGCCTTGTGCTCTGGATCTGGAAAAGCAGTCTTCATTCCTCAACACAGACTTATTTATATTTTGAATTTCATGTGAGTTTGGCAGGCTCTCAAGGAAAGTTTGGCATGCACTCAAATGTTTGGTGGAAATGCTGGGGCCATGCAGCCCTCTTGAAGTTGACCAGTGGCAATTGTTTGTGACTTAGGGTCCCCATGGTCAAGGATTCTCAGTGTTGAAATGCAGGCATGGGATTCATTCACTGAGTTGTAGGAGATGCTGTGGATTTAAATGTGTACTTAGAGTATGTCAGCCTTCTGCTCATGTCTAACCAAGAAGGGTCCATAATAGAGCTTAAAAAAGGTAAAGTAAACAGTTCTTGATCCTGTTTTCACAACTGAGGGTCCTGACTGTTTACAAGAGCAAGTCCTGTGTCCCAGGGAAGAGGAAAATTCAGGAGCCATGTGTAGGGAAGTTAGATAAGAAAGCACTGTCCAGAGACACCATCACAGGCAGTCAACTGGTCAACCTTCAGCTACTGTAACAAGTGCATGGGCTAATCATCCTAAAATGGAAAAGGGTTTATTTTGGCTCATCATCTTGGAGTGTTAATCCCATCATCCATTGGTCCTATTGCTTTGGCAGAATAAGGCATAGGGACTATATAATTTGGAGTATATTACTGGGAGCATATAATTCCCCCTCATGTAAGTTCCCCAGTGATTTCCTTGCCTTCACTGAGCCTGACTCCCTAACATTCTACCATCTCAACAAGGTGGCGGTGGTGCATGCCTTTAATCCCAGCATTTGGTAGGCAGAGGCAGGAGGATTTCTGAGTTCGAGGCCAGCCTGGTCTACAGAGTGAGCTCCAGGACAGTCAGGGCTATACAGAGAAACCCTGTCTCAAAAAACAAAACAAAACAAAACAAACAAACAAACAAAAAACATTCTACCATTTCCTGACTCTGCATTCCAGGAGGTGTTTCTAATAGTGGTCCTGGGAGGCATTTAAGATCCAAATTATGATACTGGCAGACATAAAGCAATTAGGCTAAGAGGTTTGAGTAGAGGAAGTGTGGAAAATGTAGACATCTTTGGAGGAGCCATGGACTGTCATGGTGAGGTCTGTGGTAAATGTGGAGAAGGCAGTGGGCAGTGTAGCTGTGTTTCCCACAGACCTCCAGCAACCAGGTTGATGAACTCTGCACCTGTTCTGTATGCAAGTAAAAGCTGTTGACTCTGTGAACCTTGGATAAACTTCCTGTTAGCCAAGTATGGGGTATCAGGACTGTAATTCTAACATTCTGAAGGCTAAAACAGAAGGACTAGAGTTTTAGACCAGTAAAAAATCTGAGGTGTTCTCAACAGCTGAACTAGATGGTTCTGCATGTAGGGTTTGAGTTCCTTCCTACCTGGTCAAGAGGGTCCAGGTTCCAATATTTATCTGCATGGAGATGCTGTTCCTATATGGTCTCACAGGCATGTGATTGTGTCTGGAATGTCATATGAAACCACCATCCACCAAAAATCTGGGGAGATATCACTAGCGTCAGGTAGCCTTAGGATCCCATTTCCAGGTCCTACTATGTTATTGGCCTAGCAGGCAGCATTCCCACTTTACAAATTCACACGTGACCACACACAGTTCAGAATGAATAGCAAATGCAGTTTCCTGTGTGCTGCTCAGGATAACACTGTCTCTATTCTGTATTCAGCTTTGGATCTGGAAACATATCTTACAGATGCCTGGATGACTAGCATTTCAAAACAGGGCTATTTCAGTGACAGAAAAATGTAGAGCAAATTTTGCTTTCTTTAGTGCGACATAGATACTAATGGCTGTCATCACAGGATCAAGAGATTTCCTCTCGTTAGGCAAGTATAGGAGGAAACTACCACTGCTGTCTCTGAAAGAAGAGACACAAATAATGGAAGATGCAGAATGCTTTCAAAAACTTCTTTTAACATTCTCAAAATTGTAAATAATTCTTAAGAGATGTCCATAGTAGTGCACACTTGTAATTCCACTGAAATTCCACTTTGAAAGGAGAAGCAGAAAGATCAGGAGTTCAAGGCCATCCTTAACTACACAGCAGGTTCTAAGTCAGCCTGAGCTATGTGAGACTGATTCAAAATAACCCAATAATATTAATAATTGATAGTTGGCTAAAAATAACAAACTGTTACCTGCATTAAATACTAACATATTAGATACTATATGCAGGATATTGTTTCATAATATTAGTATTACATATGTTTATATTAAATGGCATATTAACTTAACATATTAATATTAAATTGAATACCTGAGTGTCTATAAATCCAATGTTCATTTACAAGGGGATGCGGTGCACAGGGAAGTATTGATATGCAAGCCTATTCCATTTATATATGACAGATGACAGCTAGGAAGAGGAGTGGGACGAGTCCAGTGTCTTACAATGGAAGTAAAGCATCTCCTAGGAGAACTCAGCCTTACTGCTTTGACTCCATCTCAACTAGGAGAGGGTTCTGAGACAACAGAAGTGCAAAGTGCATAGGTGGCTTTTGTCTTCCAGAGCTATGCACAAACTGTGTCAATGTTACTGGCTTCCTCTAAGGAGTAACAATGGGTACAGAGGGTATTTGAGGTGGAAGAGAAGACATTCTGAAGGGAATAAATGTGGTTAAATTATACCAGTTTTCAGGAAGGAAGCAGGGGAAAAGACCAGTTCTTAAAAAGTCAGTGTTGGTTCTCTACTGGGACATAGTCCTAGCAGTGGCAATGCCTCCAAAGAAAAAAAAAAGAGGCTTCATCCCTTCGTAGTCACCAACTGCCAACTGCTATTCCAATATGCTTGCTGGACTATATTAGATGCTAGGTAATATCACCCTTTGTATAATATAACACAATTGAGCCATTTACCTGTGATTGTTAACTCAGTGACAGTCCTTGTGTATTTATAGTCAACAGTTCTAAGAATATACACTGGCACAGACAATGTGATCAGGCTAAATTTGCCGCAGTCTTTTTTTTTAACATTTGGGAAGACCTGACCCTGACCTCATTTCCTCCATTGATACTTTAACGTGTGCTTTGGCTGCACTGTGTGCTGGAGCTGATTCCTGCACTCTCCCAAGAAGCCCTGTCAGGTACATGTCAGATGGAAACATCTTGTGACATGGGAGACACTGGAACATCCTAAAGGGCTCCCTGTTTCACTTCTGGGGCCCATACTTGAGGCACTTAAGACTACCCAAACATGTCCTGGTGCAACCTTTGTAGTTCTCGCCTATAAACTAAGCATAAATTCTGTGGGAGATGACGGATTACTTCATATACCATGCAAGCAAGCCCAGACAATAGCTTTAGCCATGACTGATTGCCTTGCAGTAACCCACTTTATGTTAAATGCATTCTTGCTGTTCAATTCCACCACTGTAATTTTGTTCTTCTGCATTCCCCAGCCCTCTGTGGACTAACCAGGTTCCTTCAGTAATGATTTCTTTTCTATTGTATTGTTTTCTGCATAATCAAGTTGGTAGGTGGGGGTTTGGGTGACACGGCCATCTGTCAAGTTCATTTGCTCTGAAAATGCATGAAATAATGGCCTCTACAACTTGGGGCTATCCGTTATAGCAGAAGAATATCAGCTTTTCCTTCTGCGATCCTCTCATCTCTCTAAATTATTTTTCCCTTTTCAATAAGACACGCACACACACTTTCTCCTACATGATGGGATGTTTACATATTTGGGTTCTTCAAAGGATGCAAAAATCCCAGTTTTCCCTAGCACTTGTCCAGTCCACATTGCAATTTATACAATTAAGAATTCACAACGAGCATGATACTAATACAGCTGCTTTGGTGTTAAAGACATTGAGGTGCCTGACCACCCTGGAACTCTTTCTTACGGGGCATCTCTGAAGTCTGCATGATGCAAAGCTCTGGGCAGACTGGATCTCTGCAGCAAGGCAGCCTCACCCAGTTCCTTTTTCAGAAATTAAAAGCCAGCAAATTCTTGTTTTATCCAATTATCTGAAATAATATTCTAATAACCTGTGCAGATTGGAAGGTCTGAACACTGTCAAACCAAAATGGAGATTTTTGAAAGCCTAGCATCTTCTGTTGAAAGGACAGAGTCATATGAAAATCATTGTCTCTTCTTTATAAGGAAGTAATTTGATTAAGGTTAAAGGTTGATAACTTGGAAGATAACTTGAAGAGATAACTTCCAAGAGTTCAAGAACTCTTCTGGATGTGCATGTCAAGTGTAAATGCTTGGGATGGTTCCCTAGCCTTAGTGACTGGAGCACAGTGGCCATGACTCTATCTTTGTTGTAATGTAATGATGTATGTATAGGAGCCAGAAGAGCTTTTACGTTGTTCCTTAGTCTTGAATTTTCATAAAAAAAAAAGCAATATCCATTTCAAGGATAGCAATTCCTCAAACTGTTGCTTGGATCTGGAGTGTTCTCAAAAGAGAGAGTTTTTAGGTTGGACTAGGATGTGGTAGAACTTTGGAGAGGGTAGAGCACTGACAGGCCGTAGTGCGAGTCATTTAAGTCATGAGAGGCATGAGCTGAAGCAAGTTACAGAAGACTATTCACTTCTTTTCCTTTTTCATTCTTGACAACAAGATGAACATAGTGCTCTAGACATGGATTCCCACCATGGTATGCTAACTCTCCAGAGCCCTCAAACACCAGGGCCTCAATAGCAGACACAGACCTCCAAGCCCATGCACCAAAATAAACCTTGCTTCTTTCCAAGTTTACTTATGTCTTTATAGTATCTTTTATAGGTATATGTCTTTATAGATTACTTTATATTTACTGAAATCTGGCTGACATACAAGGACTCCTCCTTAAGGATATATATATATATATATATATATATATATATATATATATATATACAATGTGATCACTCTAAATTTGCATATATTATATATATAATACACACACACACACACACATATATATATATATATAATTTCAGTTCCATTGTCCTGGTTTTTCAATGAGGGTAGGAGTCCCAAACCAGGAGAGAGGGAGAAATGGAATAAGAGGGAGAGAAAGAGAAGAGACAAAGACAGAGAGATGGGGGGGGGGGGGACTCAGCCAGTTCCTCTCCGTTACCTCCACACACAAGTGCAATAGGGAGCCAAACTCTGTGGATGATGCACCCACATGAGGAATCTTAGCAAGACCAACCAGCTCACATACCCTTGGAAGCTGGGAGGCCCCTCATCATGCAGTTGGAAAACTGAAAATCCAAGAGAGTCGATAACCTAAATTCTAGTGCCAGTTTAAGTTAATAATAGAAGACCATGTGCCAGTTCAAAGACAGTCAGAACTGGAAATCACACAGGTCCAGCCTTTCATGAGACTCAGTCCCCCAACAACAGGGTGAGGCCAGAATCATGGGGAGAAGCCTTGCTCTACTGTCCTGCTACTTCAACCATTAATCTCATTTAGAAGCACTGTCATGGAGATACATGGAATATTTAATCCCATTTCTGGGTAACCTGGTGCCCCTGTCAAAACCACAGGTAAGTGTAACCATAAGAACCAACTGGCTGACATACCACTAAAAGATATCCCATGGTGTCCCACCTTTTAAAGGTCCTGCTCCCTTTAGAGAGTCAAGTAAACTTTTGGGGGATATTCCAGATTAAAAGGCATCACCATGCTTCCTCATCTTTGACTGGAGATTGCTACTCTGCATTCAAAATTATGACACAATTTACAGCTTCGGAGGCCTTGTCTTAGTTAGGGTTTTAGTGTTGTGAAGAGATACCATGAACATAGCAATTCTTATAAAGGAGACCACTTGATTGGTGCTGACTTACAATTTCAGAGGTTTAGTCTATCATCATCACATTATGGCAGGAAACAGCAGCATACAGACAGACATGGTACTAGAGAAGGAGCCGAGAGTTCCATAGCAGCAGAAGAAGACTTTGTGTCACCCTGGGTGTATCTTGAGCATAGGAGATCTCAAAGCCTACCCCACAATGACACACTTCCTCCAACCAGGCCATACCTACTCCAACAGGGTCCCACCTCTTAATAGTGTCAATTCCCTAAGGACCAAATATTCAAACACATGAGTCTACAGGGGTCATACCTATTCAAACCACCACAGACCTTATCTTATGCACATTTCTGAAGAAAGCTTATGGTCTTTTATGTTATAAGAGTATCTGGACACTCCTTGGAATATATGCAGATCATTTCTGAACTTATCTGTAATGGTGAATGTCAACAACTTCACAGAATCTAGAGTTACCTAGGAGATAAACATCTGGATATGTCTTGGAGGGAGTTTCTAGATTCATCCTAAATGTGTTGGTACTATTCTCTGTCCTGGAGTTCCAGAAGTAGGAGTAGAAGGAGGAAGAACAGGTGGAGGAGAAGGAAGAGGAGAAGGAGGAAAAGAAGAAGAAGAAGAATGAGGAAAAGAAGAAGAAGAAGAAGAAGAAGAAGAAGAAGAAGAAGAAGAAGAAGAAGAAGAAGAAGAAGAAGAAGGAGAAGAAGAAGGAGAAGGAGAAGGAGAAGGAGAAGGAGAAGGAGAAG